>JASDQU010013562.1:39215-49263 GCA_032191745.1 Picea mariana | reverse complement strand
CTTTATTATATCTCCGCTCTCATTTCGTTCCGAAAATAATCCGGATCAACGGATCCGATAGATTAGGCCAATATCCATTAAACCTACAAACTAGTGCCTGCTTGTTGTAATGGAAAGCATGAGTTAGGGCTTCCTTTGGCATTTGAACGGAGACTGTCGGAGCTTCTAGAACTGCTGCATGCAACTCGAATGGTCAACCTTGACAAGAGGCAGCCTCAGGGGCCACTGCATGCAAACCAAAGAGAAATCTTTGGCGTGAAGCCACCTCTTTAAAGGAGGGGGCAAAAAATAGCATGATCTCTTCCAACGGAGCACCAAGGGCTATGCTTGCATGAGAGGGTGGCCCGAAAGAGAGAGTCGCGACCAACGGAGGGAGGCCAGCATCCACCACCGCAGCCGCACCAGGAGGGGCACCTCCTTGCTTTGAAGAGGTTGGGGAGGCTGCCATTGGATCTTAGCTGAGCCGTCAGGGAGAGCTATGCCTGCTACGTTGCAGGAAGAGGAGGGCAGGAGGCCTCAGGGCCAACGACTTGCGACAGATCCAGGAGCACAAGGGTTGCATAAATTATTATGTTAATTGAGTTTAAAATGTTAACGTGTTTAATATCTAATTTAATAAAAAATATATATTTATTAATTCAAAATGGTTATATTGAAAATTACTTTTTTAAAAATGTGTAATTCTTTATATGTTAAACCAGTATCACTTTTAAAAATTAAAAAAATACAATGTTGACTCTAATTTTATATATGCTTATAATCGTCTACATATCATAGATAATTTTCATCAAATCACTTGTAACCTTCAATAGATATTCCACATATATTAGATAACAAAGCAAGATATGTGGAATATCTATTGAAGGTTACAAGTGATTTGATGAAGATTATCTATGATATGTAGACGATTATAAGCATCAATATGGAAGATTCACAGACTTAGTGAATTAATCCAATTAATTTGGTTGGCGTGAGCATGTAGAGTCTCTCCAATACTAATAATAAAAATATGAGTGAGTGGTGATCCAATTTGATGTTTATATAATTCACGATGTTTTAATATTTTACCGTCATTCAATTTACGTTTACATAAATTAATACCTTGTTAATCAAATCAATTTATAGATTTTTCAAAGGTTCAAATTAAGGAATCAAAAGTGCATTTTCTCATTTTCAAATTTCAATTATAATAATTCATCAAATTCCAATTATATTCAATTCAAGGTTAAATATTATGAAGGTTAAATATTATGATGTGTCGACAATTTAGAATTGAACCTAAATAACAGTAGTGGTATAATTCACCAACATTGCAAAAACTGTATGTTGCATTATTTGATTTTCTTAAAAGTTTTTGTGAAAAGAAAGAGTTAAAAAACAAAATTGTGACCCAAAATTTGTAAAAATATGATCATAGTCATCATTTCTGAAAGAAATAAAACAAACACAAGATGTTGGGCATTGTAATTAGTGTAATTATGTAATTCTATTCAACAAGTTTAGAAATAATTATGTAATTATATCCCATGAAATAATTTGCATGAACAAAAGATAAATAAGATATCTATTTAATTCATAATGGATAAATAAGAATATAAAAATTAGAAAACATCCAAAAAATACATATGAGAAAATGATAAAGAAGATATTTTTTGAACTCATAATAGATAAATAAGAATATACAAATTAGAAAATGACTCTTATTTTACCTTGATCTATCCAATTACCTAATCATTTCCTTTCATAATGAGGAAATGAATCATGTACAATGGAATAAATCAATTTTAGTTTCTTTGTTTTAGTGTAAGTTGCATTGATTTCAATATATTACCTTAATTTTAGTGTTCATGCATTGGTTTTAGTGCCTATTGCATTGATTTCGATATATTACCTTCATTGAACAACAATGTAAAACAATGGGGTGCATTGATTTCAGTGATGATATAGTGAAAAATGTTTTAAAATAATCGATAGTTGCATTGATTTCATCCATAACACAATGCAAAAAAAACAATTGGATGCATTGATTTCAATGATAATATTAAACAAAACATTAGGGTGCATTGATTTCAATGATAATATTACTGTGAAAAATGATTTGGGGTACTAATTCAAGAAACAAGAAAATTGATTCAGTGCATTTATTAAGTGAAATGGATTGCACAATATCATGGTGCAAACCAATTTCAAAATACATATTATAATGTTGTGAAAGATATTTTTAGTGATAAGTTGAAGTCCATCACTTTATTTGATTGAATGTGATTCCTTTATTAATATTTGCGCATTAAAATCATTAATATGGAAAGACTAGACAAATAAACTATTAATATTGCAAAGCAAGAAAGATAAGGTATCGAGATATAAATGTTTGAATGGTTTTCTGTAGCATGAAAGCTATTCTTCACTGAGAAATGAATATTTATGAATATTAGTATTTGATTGAATATGATAAGAATGATGATTACACTACCCTCATGACAGTTGCTATATAGCATTGACTGGTCACGAGGTGAGGAGGTACGTGCCTCTTGATTTAATTAACTGATATTAATTATTATTACAATTTATTATTATCATTTTTATGTTTGTAACATTGCCACTCTCTTAATATTTTGCTTTGTCCTCAAAGAAATGGTAGGGATGGGTATTGTCAGAGGAATTGTCCGAACTCCCATGACGAATCTTCTTCTGTAAGGTTTTTCCATTTGATAAGATATTCCTTTATGGTTCTGGAACGTAAGACCTTTTCCTTTGTGGAAAGAATAGCTTCTGGTTCTAAAATAATTTTTACTTCGTCATCGAATTCAGGGATTTCTGTTTGCACTGGTTGAGCTTGTCCAAACATTTTTTTTATACATGAAACATGGAAGACCTTGTGGATGCAACAATTGTCTGGCAACTCCAATCCATAAGCTACTTGGCTAATTTTTTTGTTAATTTGAAAGGGTCCATAGAATTTTGGGGCTAATTTTTCTTCCCTTGTTGCTTAAGGGATAATTGTTTGTAGGTTTGGAGTCATACAAACACCCAATAAACTTCTTTGAATTCTCTTTCTGACCTATGTTGGTCTGGTAGTTGTTCCATTCGATTACAAGTTGTTGCTAGGTTCTCTTTTAATATTTGTATGCTTTTTTGTTCTTCCTCTAGATTATTTCTTACTTCTTGGACCTTAGTATTTATTAGTGCAAACTCCTTCCATTTAGGTGGTTCGTAACCATATAAGGCTTGGAAAGGAGTCATTTTAGCAGATGTGTGATATGTAGAGTTATACCACCATTTGGCTAAGTGTAACCATTAAGACCATTTATTTTGCTCATCTGTCACAAAGCACCGTAGGTACGTTTCTAAGAATTTATTTACGAAATATGTTTGTCCATTTGTTTGTGGATGATAAATAGAGTTCATATTAAGAGATGTTCCTGTATTTTTGCAAAATTATTTCCAGAAATTTCCTTTAAATTTTGCATCCCTATCACTGACAATTACCTTCAGAAACCCATGTAACTTATACATGTTTTTGCAAAAAACATCTGCAATTTGTTTTGTTGAGTCAATTTTTCTTACTTCCATGAAATGTGCATATTTGGTTAATCTGTCAATCACCACAAAAATTTTATCCTTCCCCTCAGACAAGGGTATCCCTTTAATGAAACCCATTGAAATTTCTTCCCAATTTTGTTTAGGAATATGTAGGGGATGAAGTAATCCTGGAGTCATAACATTTTCATTTTTATTCCTTTTACAAATTTCACATTCGACAAAAAATATCCAAATCTCCTTATTCATTCCTTTCCAATAGAATGATTGTCATGCATTATAGTAGGTTTTGAAAAAACCCACATGTCCTAATGTTGGGGAGCTGTGTGACTCCCTTAAAACTTTCATTTTAAATTTTGAGGATGGAATTAGGTAGATTATGGAATTATGGAATTAGATTTAGGATCTTTGGCATACTCAACTCGAATCTCATCCAACCATTCTAGAATGACTAATGTTGTTTCATATGTGTTTACTTCCTCATCTTTTCGTGATAGTGCATCAACAACTATGTTGTCTTTCCCTTTTTTGTGTATTATTTCCATATCAAAGGTGGAAAGTTTCTCCTTCCACTTTTGTTGTTCCATGGAAAATGTTTTTTGTCTTAGTAAGTATTGGAGACTATTGTGATTAGTATGTATCGAAAATTTTCTTCCTAAGAGATATTGTCACCATTTAGCTAATGCATGTATAATATCTAACATTTCCTTATTAAAGGTAGATTTTAACTCTTCCTTTTTGTTGAGTTTTCGAATTTCAAATGTTATTGGGTGGCCATCTTTCATTAATACTGCTCCTATTCCAATTCTTGATGCATCACATTATACCACAAAGGGTTTTTCAAAATCTGATGTTGCTAATACAGGTGTAGAGGACATAACCCTTTTTAATGTTTCAAAACATTCTTGTGCATTGTTATCCCATTTAAATGATTTTTTCTTTAATATGTTTGACAAGGCTGTTGTTAAATGAGCGTAGTTCTTGATAAATATTCGATAATAACTTGTTAATCCAAGGAATCCCCTTAGTTTTGATATGTTCTTTGGTTTGGTCCATTTTKTGATTGCCTTGATTTTTCAGGGTCCACATTGACTYCTTCTCGAGAWATGACATGACCAAGGTATTCTACTTCTTCTTTACCAAAGGAACATTTTGATAGTTTGGCATAGAATTGATTTTTCTCTAAGAGAGAAAGTGCATGTTCTAAATGATTCATATGTTCCTTCCAAGTTTTACTGTAAATAAGAATATCATCAAATAAGACCAATACAAACTTTCTTAAGTAGGGGTGAAAAAGTTGATTCATAGTTGCTTGGAAGGTAGTTGGTGCATTAGTTAGACCGAATGACATGAATTTAAATTCATAATGACCTTCATGTGTTTGAAAAGAAATTTTTTGTACATCTTCTAATCTTACTCGAATCTGGTAGTACCATGATCTTAAATCCAATTTTGAGAAGTATTTAGCTCCATGGAGTTCGTTTAGCAACTCATCTATGAAGGGTATAGGAAATTTCTTTTTTATAGTTATTTTGTTTAACCCTCGATAGTCTATACACAGTATGAAAGATCCATCCTTTTTTCGAACCAGTACTATTGGGGTTGCATATGGGCTCCTGCTTGTCATAATAACCCCACATTTCAATAGGTATTGAATTATCCTTTCTATTTTCGTCTTATGGTGGTGAGGATATCGATAAGGTCTAATATTAATTGGTGCTAAATCTGGTATAACCTCGATTATATGTTCTATGTTTCTATTAGGTGGCAGCTTCATAGGTAAATCTTGGAATACCTTGTCGTATTTTTGGATTAATGTTTGAATCTATGGATGTTGCGACTTGACTATATTTGTTGTTAATAACTACATCTGATGACAGTGTGCCACGTAACTTGGTGCTCATTTTCAAATTAGTGTCTCCATTTGTTGCGAGGATATAATTTGGGTGGGAGGCAGATGGAATCTGTATAATTTGTATTTTCTTCCTTCCCATTTGAATTTTATAAATTGTTTTTGGTGATTTGCAGAATAGGTCCCTAGAATTTGTAACCATTGAATTCCCAAGACAACGTCTACTCCTCCCAAGGGTACAATGTAGAATCCAGATTCTAATTAGTAATCTGCTACTTGAAGATTGATCTTGTGACATTTTCCTATGCCATCAATTGTTTTTCTATCTTCCACCATTACTCTTACATCCACGGTCGGATATAGAAAAATTTAATGGTGGAAGCTAGATCAGAACCTAGCTCTAATACCACTGTAGAATGAAATCTATTCTTCACTAAGAAATGAATATTTCTGAGAGTTAATATTTTATTGAATATGATAAGAATGATAATTACACTACCCTCGTGATGGTTTCTATATAGCATTGACTGGTTAGGAGGTGAGGAGGTATGTGCCTCTTGATGAAGAGGTACGTGCCTCTTGATTTAATTATTTGGCATTAATTATTATTACAATTTATTATATTTATTATTATCATTTTTATGTTTGTAACATTTTCAAAATCAACTTTCTTTCTCATATAATTAATATGAAAAGATTGAAACGCTGGCATGAGTGGATAAATGGAAAAGATACCATATGTGGATAAAAGCAAAAATGATAATTGTTGATAACTTTGAAGTAGCCTTCTTGATAGTACTCTATATGTTATAAATGATACTTAGTAAATTTCAAATAATTAGATTAATCTCAAACATAGACATATAGATAGTGATGATCTTCTATTATTTTCACATGATCACCCAAAAGTATAATCAACCTAGATCTATCTTAAATTTGGATTTTCACCTTGAGGGTTTTGATCCTTTCAATGCTCTTGGTAAATCCTAAGTTAAGGATGTAGACTAAATTTAATAAAAAAATACAATTCCATTAATTTAAAACAATTATTTTTAAATTTAAATAAAATCACAAGTTTTCTTACCCATTATTTTAAACAATTAAAAAAATTCAATTCAAAATATAACAATGTTTTATTAATTTAATATATGTTTAATTCAAATAATAAATATAAATTCATCTTTTATCTTGATCCATAAACCTATATTTAGATCATAATATCTTACCCCTTTATGGAAGACACCAATATGCCTTACCTAATTAATAGGAAAACGCGACAGAGTGACCAAAAATCGTGGAACTCGTCAAGAAGTGCTTACAACTAGATCATAAATTCTTATTCATCCATTAATGACTTCCATGAGCATTTGCGTTCCCGCAACCTATAAAGCCTAGAGAATGCAAGCCATTTCTATGTGCATAGACTTTGCATGGATGGATAAAATTAAACATCTCGAGCCTCTTCATTTCGCACTTCATAATTCTCCCATAACACTCTGCTAACTCCTCCCTTTCTCATACTCTCTCCTTTTATTCAAGAACATAAACATGTCTATAGTTTGATGTGGACTACATAGGCCAAGGATTCATGAACACCTAACAAAGGAGGGACATGATCTTCATTGAATATCATGTGTCGAATTAGATGGATGATAGCATGGTCTCACGTTGGGAAGTCGGTTGTTCAAGTATGCTTGGCTCAAAGGAAGAAACACTAGGTTTCCTATGGTTGGGTGGCGATGATGCATTATTGCCTAAGGTGAAACATACACTTTGACATTCTACACAATTGAAGGTGCTTGGGTTGGGTTCGGTTAAGACATGTAGTTTAGTCATATTCCAAGTGATTCAAGAGGATGATGGTCATGCCCAAATAGCAAGGTCACACCGGTGTTGCATGGTGAATAGGCTTCTTGAGTGGTATGGAACG
This sequence comes from Picea mariana, assembly GCA_032191745.1. Lineage (NCBI taxonomy): Eukaryota > Viridiplantae > Streptophyta > Pinopsida > Pinales > Pinaceae > Picea > Picea mariana. The sequence goes on along the minus strand of JASDQU010013562.1, from coordinate 41,941 downwards.
CTCAAACATAATGAAAAATCTATCCCCATGACAAATAGTATTAGAGAAACATTAGAATTTGAAAATTGTGGAAGTGTTTTTTCACCACCAACACCCCTTTCATCAAAGGATTCAATGGGGGCATGTTGAGGAGGACATCAACAATTCACATGGGGGAGAATATAAGGACTCGATTTGAGGTGCCATTGGAAATGGCATAATGGAGGGTGTGTTGGACATACTTGGAAAGTTGCATGGTGAGTACATATGCTTTGGTAGCCTTGGTGATTGATTCATGCTAATTCATAAATGGTTAGGATGGTGTACTAGCATATAGGCTAGGAGGAACAATGATTTCTTGTTGAGTTGGATGAATGACTGATGAGGTGTTTCATAGTGGGCTTCAGTGGAGGATGATGCAACTTGGTAATGTGATAGATTGTGTGCATCATTCGTGGCAAGGAAACAAATTTGATAAGTGCATCGAAGTTAAGTGAACTCTCAACAAAGGATGGAAATGATATTCATTGACCATCACATGTCGATTTAGATGGATGATAGCATGGTCTCACATTGGGTAGTCATTTATTCATGTATGCTTGCCTCAGAGGAGGCAATAGTAGGTCACTTATGGCTGGGTGGTGATGATGCGACATTTCCTAAAGTGAAATGAGCACTCTTACATTTCACATGGTTTAAGGTATCTAGCTTGGGTTCGATAAAGACATGTTGGTTAGACGTACCCCGAGTGATACAATGGTGGATGGTCATGCCCAACTAGAAAGGTCACCCTGATGCCACATGGAGACTAGGTTTGTTTAGTGTTATGGGACATTCAAGAAAAATGAAAAGTCTAGGGCTCCCATGACAAATGGTATCAAAGCCACATTCAAATGTGTAAATTGTGAAAATGTCTCTTCATCACCAACACCCCTTTTATCAGAGGAGTCAATGGGGCCATGTTGATGAGGACATCAATAATTCAAGTGATGGGAATGTAAGGACACACACCGAGGTTTCATAAAAAATGACATGATAGAGGGTGTGTTGGGCATACTTGGATAGTTGCATGGTGAGTCAATATGCTTTGATAGCCTTGGTGATACACTCATGGTGATTCATGAGACAATTAATATGGTGTACTGACACATAGTCTAGGAGAACCAAGGATGTATTGCCAAGTTCAATATATGATTGATGAGGGGCCACACAATGCGAATGGGATTTATCAGAGGACAACATGACTTGGGAATGTGATATATTATGTGTGTCACCCATGGGAAGGCAACAGTTTTGATACATGCATTGAAGATATGTTAGTGCATGAGGAAGGAGGGACATGATCTTCACTAACGATCACATATCAACTTAGATGGGTGATAACATGGTATCATATTGGGAAATTGTTTGTTCAAGTATGTTTGACTTAGGGGAGGAGATAGTAGGTTTCATATGGTTGGGTGGTGATGATGCAACATTGCATAAGTTGAAACAAGCACTCTAACATTCCACATGGTTGAAGGTTTTTGGATTTGTTTCGGTCAAAACATGTTGGTTAGGTGTATTCTGAGTGAAACACGTGGTTGATGGTCATGCCCAAATAACAAGGTCGCATCAGTTCCACATGAAAACTAGGCTTCTTGAGAGATATGGGATGCTCAAATGAAATAAAAAGTCTATCCCCAGGACAACGCGCATCTTTGTTGCAAATCACTAGCTTTTCCTCCCTATACCTACCACAACTTGAAAACATCTTCTTGCAACATCTATTTCATTCTCTTCTCATAGGGTTGACAAGGAACAAAATAATAGACAATTGAAAGAAGACCAGAGAAAGTGTGGAACTGGAAAATTGGAGATGTTGAAGAAAGTCATGGCTTGTGAACAGTGAGATGGAGGATCTTTGTTTTTGTACTTTTTAGTGCACTATCAACGATACATACATTCTCATTCTTATGATTAAATGTTATTCCCTCCACATCATTAGCCTCGCAAATTCGACCGTACTAACACCCAACTTGAATCTTGTTCAATCCTTTATGCCTTAGATCAAGGGATATTAATAATCTATTTTTAATGTCACGAGCGAGCCAAACTCCAATTGGTGTATGAGACCCCCATTTTTTTTGGGACAAGGGACCCCCTCCGCATATCAACTTGATTGCTAAATCCTACAAAGGTGTACATACCCTACCCCCCTCTAGATTCGAACCTGTAAACTCCAACGAGGAAATGCATGTTCTTAACCATTAGACCCACTCACCCTAGGTTTCTCTTTATGGATATTTGGTCTCCTTTTCCTTCATGAATGTTTCCCATTAACCTTGGTATTTGGCATGCGTGTATTCAACTTATTCAATTTTCCAAAGCATTCAAGTTTGACATGTAAAATTATTTTCGGATTTTATTACATTATCAATATTTTTATTTTTATTTTGCAATTAATTTCTAATTATTTCTATACTTTTATATTCTTGTATTTTTATTTCCATAATTTATTACATAAAATATAATCATGTATAAAAATAAATAAATTAATAGAGTGCCCTTGTAGAGGAGCACTTTGAGATCTCTTCTTAAAAGACTTAAGCAATGCTTTAAAACTCTTATCATATCAAAATAATATGGAAGTTGAATATGAAAATTTTATAACAACCCTCTCTATTTCAATTAACAATTTCTCTATTGAGGTACTATGTAGAAAGAAAATAGTACAACTAACCCTTGGTACAATAATGAATGTAAAA
>JASDQU010013562.1:17492-27918 GCA_032191745.1 Picea mariana | reverse complement strand
TTTCTCTTTGTTGTTTGTATAAGCATTTCTCCCTTCTTATGGTTTCTTCCATGGTCTTAGGATCGTCATATTAAATCTTGTCACCAATGGAAGGTGGCAGTCCACTCAGATACCTCTGAATTTTGATAGCCTCGTCTTTGATGAACGGAACATACTTCAGTAGTTCCAGAAAACTTCGTTCATACTCATCAATGGTCATGCTGCCCAACTTGAGTTCGAAGAACTCCTTCATCTTTTTTTCATAGTATCTTTTGGTCAGGTATTTCTTCTCGAAATACCTCTTAAACTCCTTCCACGTGACCTCTTTCTCTCTGATGTGTTGCACCTGCACCAACTGATTCCACCACATGGATTCTTTTCCTTTCAGCTGGTACATTGCAATTCTTCCTTCTACATGGGCAGAATAATTCTGCAGTTGGAAGTATTTCTTCATACCCAGCAACCATGTTTCAGCATCTTCTTCCTTCTTATGTTCACCATCGAATGTAGGTAGTTTAATCTTGTTGATTTCCCCTTTCAATTCATTCCTTCCAGATTTTTGGGGTTTTCTGGTACGGGACGAGCTTGAACTACTGTGTGTCTCCTTGCCAGAATGCTTCGGGAAGAGACGATAATGTCTGCTACCACTCCTCGATCTTCTTCTCCTCTCAGGGGTTCTGACACTTCTTGATCTTCTTGTGTCACTCTCTTTTTCCAATTTCTTTTCTATTCTTTCCAGGCTCTTCAACATTTTTAAGTAGAATTCACCTTGCCGATCCCTAATTTTCATGAGCTTTTGGCTATCAACTAGGCGAGCCTGGGCATCTTTCTGCAATATTTCAATGAGTTTCATCATATGTTATTCCTTATCCATCTATTTTCCATGCCCATTAGAGTTTGTTCCTTCGACTCCCAGGTTGACATTCCTTCCTACCCTTTCATCCTCTGTTTCAGAGGCAATCTACACCTCTTTCAATTCCATACTCGGCATCAGTTTTCGACTGTCCTGACACTCGTTGAACCCTGCACACATGACGTGCAGCCAACCGAAGTTTGTTAGGCCTTAACCCTTCAAGAAAACTTACAACATTCATAAGCAACCGTAAACAAGAAAAATGTTTTGACTTCACAAAGTTTTCTGAGCTTTGTCCAGCTCTGCAAATTCCGGGACTTCGGAACTTCAGAATCTCAGTCCATGAAGATCCAACAGTTAAATATTCGTAACTAAAGTCACCCTTCCACAACTCCTCCGCTGAATCGAACGATCAACTCCATTCCTGCGATCTATGATATAGATCATTTCGAGATTTCGGGTTTCGGGTTTTTGGAGATGTTCACCTCCCTCACTTCCCATCTCCCGACTTTGTGAAATCTGAGAGGTTTCACGACTAACTCGAGCGCGACTCTGCCAGATCTAACTATCGATCCTTCCTCCCAGATCTACCAAGGTTTTTCGGGTTTTCAGGATTTCGCGTATCGCGATTCCTACACTCCTGTGTATTTCAAAAGGGATTTTAATCCCTACACACATTTTCCAGATCCGACGGTCACGAGGGTTCACCTTCCCTCTCAAACAACTCCTAAGGCTCTAGCACTGTTGGTGTGGAGTCCTCTCTCCCTGTGGCCATAGACCACACCGGTTGCGGTTTCACACACCGCTATACCTCCTGAGCTTACTAGGGTCCGAAATTGGTCCTCCAGACACAATTTCTCCTCACACCCTTGGTCCAAAGACCACTCAAATAGCCCATCTAGGCTCAGTGTTGAAACCTTGGCTCTGATACCAAACTGTAACACCATTTTTTCGGTTAATAAACTTCGCGGAAATATAACACCCACTCTGGATTATAAAACAACATGCATTTAAGCCAATGAAACACATTTAAACTTAGAGTAAGTCATATAAATTATTGCTATCATAATTTTAGGAATGGAATTAACCATAATTCATCTGCACAACAGAATACATGATAAAATATAAGCATCACAGGCATGCAAAACATAACATTTAACATAAATTGATACTTATCTTGAAACTAAGGTAATTCCACCAACCAGGTACAGGCCTTCCATGAACCTCCCAGCCTTAGACCACACTACTCATCAGCTCAGCAGTAGGTCACCCCCAAGCTGGAAATAAGCTCCACCCCAAGGCAAGGAATCCTAGGCTAGGCTGAGGTTACAGGGAAAACACACAGTCACGGGGAAGGAATTCTCTTCCAAGAACCACTCACGCTCATTGCCCATAGACCTTCATTCCCCACATGCCTATTCCACCCCAGGAGTATACACCTTCTCTATCACCTGGACAGTCCTTTGGCTACTAACCTCCCTTGCCTTGGGTTACAGCAACAGACTGGACCGGAATTCTCCGGGCTCTGTGGTAGCTACAGGGTTCATTCCAAGAGTCCTATCCTTCCTCTACACACTCTCTCACCTAGAGAGAGACACTCACAGGCCAAACCACCTGTTCATCCAACCTCAAACACCCCTCTCGCCTAAAGAGAATGTTTCACAACTGGTCACAAGCCATACGCAATCCCGCACTACGCAACTGCAATTACCCACGGAAATACAGACACCGGCTTTCTCAAAACGGGTTCAGAAATGGAAAAATGGCCTCACAGTCACGGCTTCAGGACAGAGGCTTCACGCACAAGTTCCATTACGGATAGAGGATGCACACGAATTCCCAGACACCACACAGGCTTTTCGGTTCAGAACAGAGGTGAATCTGGCTCTTTCAGAATCAATCACAGGCTTCTGGTTCAATACAGAGATACACATGGGTTTTCTTAGATCCAGACACAGGCTTTTCGGATCACAGAGATGCACGAAGGTTCTTTGTAGAACTCGGGTCCGTCGTACTGCTCAGAGCCTGTACACGCTCAGGCTGTCTGATAGAATGAGAGAAGGGGGCCCTCTCACAGCTCACCCTGGCAGTTTTATTCGCATGCACCAGGGTTGACACTTGTCGCCCTGGGAACTGCATGCATTCCACCAGCACGCATCCCTTCCTCATGGTTAGGAACTTAGGATAAAACATGAAATGCTCATGCCTTTTTGAAATAATATTAAAATATTATTCCCAAGGCTGAAGCCCACTAGGCTTAACACTTAGCCCCTTTTCCCACCTTCTAGCCCCTAATCCCTTGCCTTCTCTGTGGAAGCTCAGTCCCCCTTCACTCATTCATTGTGGTCGGTCTGCACCTGGCGGTGTTTACAAATTTTTATTAATTTGTTCTGCGTGATTACATATACATCAGCAGGCTCCCGGCCTTCAACACTTAGGCTCCCTGGCCTAACAAACACATAAGCCACCAGCTTATAAAAACTTGGCTCACTAGCCTATAAAACATAATTACAATTCCTTTCAGAACATGATTTACAACAGGTCTCGGCCTTGGGGACACTACAGAAAGTCTCAACAAAGGCCCATTGTTGACAAATCATCATTTTCTAGTCCAATATTATATGCACCCACTCGTTTTGTATTTTTGATTTACTAGTAGGTGCTATAGACGACAATTATGTCCCTGACGAACACTTGTCCATTTCATCGGTTGTTCAAGCCCTCTATTGATAGTATTTTGGGTGTTACAAGTTTAGACCTGGTGACATTTTTTGAACAGGAAAAGTAATGTGAATGGTACTCTGCATTAGTTTTTTGTTTTCTTTTTTCCTGGAATAAATGTACAAGTAGACGCACAATTTGGATGAATTATGGAGCCAGAGTTTTGCAACCAAACCTCTTAGTCTGCGAAACTTGCGCTATGTTCGACGTCTCACTTGCACTTGTTGATACTTCTTGTGAACTACAAAGTATCTATTGCAGATGACATCAACATATTCACCATGGCATAGATGAATAAATAGCTGAGGATATTTGTTTGGTAAACATACGAGGAACAAAATGTATGCATATTTACCTTTGGCCTTGTTGGTCTGTTGATGTTAATGATGATTGACTGCTCATGGCCATGTCACTAGTCCAACTTTTTATGATGCAAGCATGTGTAGATGAACATCAGAAGGACTAAATAAACATATGCATTTTATATTGTCCATAATTTTTTTGAATGTCACATACAGGGTCGAAGGAGATGGAATACAAAATAGAGTGTCAAGGGATACTTAGGAAACATGAGGACCCAACGATCAAATTGTATGCCTCTGAAGCTACCCGCCATCCCGAGAACCTGCGATCGAAAAAGTGGCTAAGTATGGAATGAGGTAGAATCATGACTCTAAATGTGAACTCGTGAGTCCGCCAACCTGCACATGTAGACATTTTTGGAAAGACGACTAAGCAAAGCAACCAGAAAGCAAAATTAGATGAGAAGAGTTAAGTATAGAAGAGGGGAAAAAAATGGATAATAGAAATTGGAAAAATTAGAAATGGGGAGGGAAATGTTTGGAAGCGGGAAGTTTCAACAAAGGCCCATTGTTGCCAAATCATCGTTTTCTAGTCCAATATTATATGCACCCACCTATTTTGTATTTTTGATTTACCAGCAAAGTTGTTATACCTTTTCGAAGATTGTACCACATCCCCCTCTGTTTTGGCATATAATAATTCGTCTTCATGTCCAACCGATCTGTTTCTTTCAATGTAGCAACGTCGAACATACAATGGACATGAAGGTAAGTTAGTATGCAGAAAGACATGTAAAATAAAGAAATACAATTATATTTATTTCAATGTAGCAACAAAGAGAATACAATTCACATGAGAATAAATTACTATGTTGAAAGATATGTAGTATCTACATACAGTAAAATAGGTACAAAGCAGTAGAACAAGTAGAACAAATACACAGACAATAAATGAAATACTAAACACTGGAATATGAAATAAGAGTAGAGGCATGCACCTTTGTAAATCCTCCTCTACATTCACCGCAAAGAGTCCATCATCCTCTCCAGCCACTTTGTTTGTTTAAATGTAGCAATGCAGGAAAAATACAATGGACATGAAGGAAGTTAGTATGCAGGAAGACATGTAAAAAAAATAAACAGAGTTCGAATTTTTTCAATGTAGCAGCACAGAAAATACAAAGGACATGAAGATAAGTTATTATGTAGGAATGTACGCAATATCTACATACAATGAATTAGGTGAACACATATACAGACAATAAATGAAATACAAAACAATGGAATATGAAATAATAGTTCAAGCATGTACCTTTGTATCTCCTCTTCCACCGCTGTAGTTAAGACTCCTTCATTTTCTCCAGCTATTTTGTTTGTTTGAATGTGGGAACGCACAAAATACAATGAACATGAATGAAAGATGGTATGCAGAGGAGAACAAGTAATATGTACATACACTAAATGAGAATCAATGAATAGAATAAAAGATAGTTAGAAACATGAACCTTTGCTTTTCTCCATCCATGGTTGTAATTATATAAAGTTGTTCCTGCCCACAATATATTACAAGCCACAAAATATTAAGAAATTGCATGGCCATAGCTAAATGATTTTGATTTTCTATAGCAAAGTATTCAGATATGCTTCGAGACATGGAAATATGATTTTGCAGTATCTTCAGTGTACATCTCATATTTTTAGTACAAGAAAAATTATATCGTGGTCACACCAGTTTGTGTAGAAGATAAAGAGGTTGTATTGTGATATGAGAACATTTCACCATATATGGTTAATAAGTGTGTTTTGAACATGTTTTATCTTAATAAGAAGACAACAGACATTGTAATTGCACATGTAGTTGTCCAATCATTTCTTATGCCACTATTTTGTATCATATCAACAAAGAACGAATAGAAAATGAAATTATGGCATCGAAACTTACTCTGAAACGATGAATGACAGAAGCGCAGGTCAAATTGTGGGTGCATCACCTGGACCCCGTAAAGTAAAAAAAAAAAAAAGATTCAATTGCGAATGCAGGACCCCAATCTTGCAAAGTTGAAGCAAACAAAAGAAAGCAAGCAACTCTGAGAAACCTATTTAGGTAAATATTTAAGGCTATCAGGTTGTTTAAGGGCCTCATGGTATGCAAACATTTAAGTTGTCAGGCCTGTTTCAGAACCTCGCGCTATGTAAATATTTAAGTTGCCAGGCCTATTTAAGGGCCTCATGGTATGCAAACATTTAAGTTGTCAGGCCTGTTTCAGGACCTCGCGCTATGTAAATATTTAAGTTGCCAGGCCTATTCAAGCACCTCAAAAAAAGTGTCAATGCTCTAAACCTTCGATATGTAAACATTTCAATACAAATACAAAGGACTAATAATAATGATAATAAAATGACATATTAATATGTGATCGTTATAGTCCTTCTACGCCTTCGGCAGGGACTAATAATAAAAAAGCAACGTCCATGCTCAGAACTTTCGGTATGTAAACATTTCAGTAAAAATGTAATAAAAATTAAAAAAGAGCGTCTAAGCTCAAAACTTTGAATATCTACACATTTACAACATTGGGAACAAAGAAGTTGGCAGTAAGACCTCCAATATATTTGCCAATGAAACAATGACATATAATTTATTTTTTATTAGTATGATGTCAAAAAACATATTAGTTTGAAGTCAACTAATTACCTTGGGTAGGGACTAATAAATCGCAAAAGATAACAATTTTATTGAGGAAAAAAAGTTTATAAACACAAATTGTGTTATATTGTTATTATGTTAATTTATATTAAATATTGTTAGTTGTAAGTTCAATCTTTGTTATTATGTTAATTTATATTAAATATTATTACTAGTAAGTTTAATTTTCAATTTTCAATTATGATTTTAATAATGTCATTTGCTAGAATTGAATTTAAATTTAAATGAGAAAAATAACTATCATTTTTTTCAACCATCCAAGTTAAACTCAATTAATTCTTCTCAACCATCCAAATTAAACTCAATTAATAAAGGGTACTAAATCCATTTATACATTAAAAACAATAATTTCATCAATTTAAAATTACAATTTCATTAAAAACTTCTAACCAAACTCATAATGACAAAATTAAAAAAGTCTAATTCATATAATTTTTATCCTTTTAAAAAATTTAATAGTAATTAGTTTCATTTCCATTTCAATTACAATAACTTAAACATGGAAAAAAATATACAGAGTGCTAAAATAAAAACAAATACTGACATGCGCAATACCTGCAGCCAAGTATGAAGTTTGATAACTACGATTGCCCGCCCTAAGTGACTAACTACGATTGTCAACTTTAAGTGATAATGTTTTCAAATAATTCTCAATTTGAGCGGAAGAAAATATTTCCGTCGTCTTCTTCATCTAAAGAATGCAAGAGGCCGGGAAGGAGACTGAAGAGAACTTGCAGCGCATGTTCGGGGATATTTCCGATGACGATTACTTGCAAAGGATTCAAGAAATGGCCTTGCAATGCCATATTTCAGAGGATAATGAAGAAAGAGACATCGAAAGCGGCAGCCGAGCAATCGAGGAGTGCCTCAGTTAACCATAACCAGAAAGGCCTTGTAGAAGGCAATAGAATTGAAGAAAATAGTATGATAAGTGTTAAGGAGAGGAATTCCAGATTTGAGCATACAAGCTCATTGAAATCTAGACCATTTTTAATAATTTTTGTTGGTTTGAACCAGATTGAAATAAGAAAGGCATAAATATTAGTAGAATTTCTCCTGTAACTCTTGAAACTTTAACATGTTATTTATGAAAATTAAACAATTATAAAGAGGATAACAATCATTCCTCACAACCATTCACACTAAACCCAATTAACACTAGAATTAAAACATAATAAAAAATATAACATAATATTTCATTTCCATTAAGAACATATCCTTTAAGGAGTACAAATCAAATACAAAAATGAATATGAGTACAAATCAAATACAAAAATGAATATCGTCCAGTAATGAAGATGCGCTATCAACAAGATAGCGTTTGCACCCGCAATTAAAAAAATAAAATTAATTCTTCTTCAGTAATTGGCTGCCGCGGAAACCCTGCTCAGTCCGCTCGGCTTCCTCTCGAAGTTCATTCTGCGGATTTTCTGAGAGGCCGAAGGACGGATCGATGAAAGCAGAGCCCTCCGTGCAACTTCTCCATGAACGAAAATTACTCCCGATCTATGTGCACGCGACTGATTCGATCCCAGCTGAGGGCATTTCAGGCCCTTGTCGCACACCTTTTGTGGCCTGGGAATTCTGGGCCTGTGGAGGTCACGTATCATACGAGAAGAGGAGCACATGCCTGTTGTTTTTTCCATGGATTTTCTTTCCCTGGAGCTGCGTCAAAACATAATAATCTGATCTGATAACTACACTTACTCGAAGGGGTTCGATCACTAGACCTGTTGAGGCTCTTGGAAGGAGATAGCATGAGACGGGAGGAAGAAATATTACGGAAGGGGGGAATTACGAAGCGTGAAGGACGTGGAGAAAGTATGCGCGTAGAAATTGCTTGCAGTGCGCAGGCTTTATAGATTGCAGGAAGGCGTAGGACGGGCATGACAGCAGTTAATGATGAATAAGCATCTAGTTGTAAACACTCGGCGAGTCACAACATGGTCGGTTACTACGGAGCGAAAGTCGCCTTTNACGAAGCGTGAAGGACGTGGAGAAAGTATGCGCGTAGAAATTGCTTGCAGTGCGCAGGCTTTATAGATTGCAGGAAGGCGTAGGACGGGCATGACAGCAGTTAATGAATGAATAAGCATCTAGTTGTAAACACTCGGCGAGTCACAACATGGTCGGTTACTACGGAGCGAAAGTCGCCTTTGCTTTTTTCACATTTTTTCACATCCCCAAATCGTGCGGATGGAAAACGCCGATAGGTATCACGGTTTAGGTCTATCAAAATCGAAATCGAAATCGAGTAAATCAGTAAACCGAACCTGTGAGAAGCAGCAACTGTGAATCAGTAAATCGAATCAATAATTGCAAGAAATCTAAATGAAGTTCACTAGTAAATCGAACCTGTGACCAGTAATGGCAGGAAATCGAAGCTGCATATTAAATATAACCGAGCGATCTTTGTTGAGGTGGGATGACGGTTTGGACACTGAAGCAGAGGCGTGGATTGCGGTGAGGCAGTATTGGCACCAACTCATATAAAAAATGGACACCAGCTCATATAAATGAATTGGCACCAGCTAATAGAAAAAACCGACATCAGCGAATAAAAAAAAACGACACCAGGTCATATAGAGGAATTGGCACAAACCCACACCAGCTCAGATAGAAGAGTAATATGTTTTAGTTTAAACTTTTTATGAAATGATTTTTATTTTTTTATTTTTTGGGAACATTTGTTTCAAATCCGGAGAGAAATTGTTATATCTGTATATTTGAATGATTATTTTTGTACAATCCTAATGTTCAAGTGGTTTTTCAGTATTTTGAAATGGATTTTAAACAACAAAAAATAGTGATATCATTTCCTAGAACAGTTACATAATGTTCAATAAAAACCTCCACAATAACAATGCAGAAAGTAACCATTGATATTTAAAAATCTTTTAAAAATCTTTTGATAATTGATTTTATATCTAAATTGTTATCAATAATACTTAAAATGATACTGAAAATGGTGTTTTTGGTGGTATTATTACACAATAAATAACCATACAACGCAAGCAAGCGCAAAAAGAATGAAATAATTCTCATGCAAGAAGCCAACGGGCTGAAAATAAATTCATGATTTCACTCGACACAAAGCATTAAACAACAAGTGACTAAGATATTTAGTATGTGGTAATTAAATTCTAGTAAAAAGGATCACAAATATACTATTCAACCATCTAATTTATAAATTTATAATCAATTAAAATATATTTTTAAAATAAATACCACCCTTATGATTAAGACATCATCTCCCTTAAAAAATCACAACTCCTATAAATATATGCTATAATTAGATTACAACCATTTACACATAAAAATGTAATAGCAGTGGCCTAGTTGATTTTTATTTCAGGTATAACCATCCAAGGGGAACGTTTAAGAGAATAATAAATACAAGGAAAAACTAAATGACAGTGAAACACCCATCTCAAAAGTGTTTTTAATGTGCACAATATCAACAAATGAAAGGAAATAAAGGAAGCAAAGTATTTAAAGAAAATTAAATGACAATGAAACACCTGAACTCAAAAGTGTTTTTTAATGTGCACAATATCAACAAATGAAAAGAAGTAAAGGAAGCAAAGTATTTAAAGAAAATTAGGTGAAAGAGTGGAAACTAAAAGGAATGAATCCTATGATATTGTTTAAAATGAATATGTATCTAAATCACTAATCTAAATATAACTAGTATTAAACATTTTTTTATATTATAAAAAATTGGGTGAAAGAGTAAAAACTAAAAGGAATGAATTTTATGATGTTATCTTGAATGTATATATATTTAAATTACTAATGTAAATAACAAGAATGAATATATTCTATTAAGCATGAGTTGGGATTATTATTTTATATATATATATA
>JASDQU010013561.1:90415-102830 GCA_032191745.1 Picea mariana | reverse complement strand
CACTGCATCCCTTATGCATTGAAGGGTTGGAGCCTTCACCCTGCGACAATATGTTCCTTTCCATCAAGATCTTCATCATCTCTCTCATCTCCATGACAGATTTTCTGAGATCTTCATCTTCGGTAGGAACACGTTCATGACTTTCTGCATGAGCCATGCTTGGTGAATGTCTCTCTGAAACTTGCGGTGATGGTATATGCTTTCTCCTTGTCGGATGAGAACTTGGCTCCACAACTTGACCTTCTCCTCTTGTGAGTTTCAACCTTGTGAGCATTAGAAACAAAACTTGCAAACAATCAAGTCTTCAAAAACCAGTGCTCTAATACCAACTTGATCTAAAAATGAAGAAGACTTGAAATACTTGAAATTATTGCAATGTAAATGTTATGTGTTTAAAGCAAATGGATCAGTTTGCAACACATAGAATAAGGGATTATTCATGCAAATTACACATAGACATCAGCATAATCAATGAACATAAGCACATAAACACAACAATTGATAAAGGAGTTCACCCCTCTCTTGGGCTACATTTCTTGGTCCAGCTTCCAATGGATCATTATTATTAATTGCTCAAAAGTGCTCAAAAACATGTCTTACAATGCTCAAACTGACAAACTGACTACTCCAATGGCTTCAGAGCATCCAAAAACCCCTGTCTAGGTTCTTTCGGCACCTCAATCGGTCGAAAAACAAAGAAGTTAGGCCTCCTGGAAGCCCCCCCTTCAAGCTTGTTGTCTCTGCATCTACAAAACGCACCCTTGTTGAGTGAACCTAGCACACACGCAATAAATAGCGTGAAAACCGAGCACCAGGCGCAACCGCGCCAATGGTGCAAACCGTAGGATGGTTAAGGGCGCGCCAGCCCCTAATCGCCTAGCATCGGGCACATGGAGGTCATATGACCTTGCGCATTTGTGAAAAGGGCTAATGACCAAACCGTTTGCAAACTGCCCGCGCACCTTTCTATATAGCCAAAGGTCACATTACATACAATAGAACCAAGGCTTATATATATAAGTGCCACACCATTCCACGGTGGTCGGGCTATAACCGTTACAACTCCCGCTCGGTGTATTTCATATGTGGTCACATGTTATATCGATATGACTGTGGGTCGGGGCTAAGCCCCGGCCCGACCCCCCGTCGTATATTACATATTTTTGAATTCAAATATAATCAAACATACATACATAACAAGGCACATCCGGTGGTCTGTTGGTCGGACAGTCTTTGCGAAGGCGCTATGCGGTGGGGGAGGTCCGAGGGTCGAACCCCACAGACTCCAATAATTTTACATAACGACCCATGAACCAATAAAGGGGTGCCACGTGGCAACCCATGATTGGGCCACGTGGCACCTTACCATTAGCCAATGAAATGCCATGTGTCACCATCTGATTCGACCATGCCTGCCAATCATCATACACCACGTCACTTCTGTACGGTCGTACGACCCTGCCATGTCAGCCTGTACGGACTGTACAGTCAACATCATTTTTTTGCCTGTTTGACTTTATGAACAGATTGCAATATCTCTCATTCCCGATGTCTATTTGAGACGAAATGAGTTGCGTTGGGTTCACAACGACGAGGCCTACGCTCTCGTCCGGTTTGAAGTGATTCCGATCACTTTGAATTTTTGAGCAAAATTTGATCCCCTGATCAACCAAGTTCCTTAAGAGTCTGAGTCTCAGAAAAGGTCAGAAGAGATAGCACTGTGTGTGCATGAAGACTCTGCAGAGGCGCAGAAGTTGCAGAATCCTGTTGAGGATTCGAAAGGATAAGCTCAAGAGGAGTAGCGTCTTTGAGAACGCAGGCGAGACCCAAGGTGAAGAGCTCGCAGGGAAAAGAAACAAAGGCCGAGGCCTTTCAACATTTGGAATTCTTCCAAGTCCGAGAAGAAAGCACCAAAGCTCAGGAGGAGCAAAACTGTCGTCGGATTCAGCCGAAGAGATCTGGACCGTTGAAGATTTCACGTCCAAGGAGCAGTGGAGGAGTGCACAGAGCCGAAGAGATTCTGAGCCGTTGGATCTCGCTCAGAATAGCCGACAACCGTCAGATCTGTCGAGAGGAGTTCGAGGTTTAAACCCTCGTAAGCAGAGCAAAAGTCTCAGAAGAGGTTGGTATCGAGATTTTGGCATTCGGGAGTTCGAGAGTCCGAAGGACGAAAGTCCGGGCACTCAACATCAGAAGTCCCGAACTAGCGAGAGGATCCCAGTCATCCATCTGAGGAGGACAGGTGGCAGAGATCGAGGGATCTCGCAAACTCGGAGGTTCGCAAGGTGAGAGCCTAGGAGTTGGGTGCTCCAAGTCGCGAGTGGTGAAATTGCGAGGAGCGGAGACAGCCGTAGGATCCAGGTCACGGAGGACCGTTGGATCAGAGCCTCATCGCGCATTCGAAGGTTCAGAGGTTGAGAAAATCTCTTCTCGACACCAGAAGTCACGAAGTGTTGAAAGCCAGGCACGAGGGAACACGTGGCAGAACCACAAGGTGGGGCCCGCGTGATTGACAGGTGGACACGCGTCGCCTGGAGAAGGGAGTCAACGCTCCGTTGATTTCTCGCGTCTCGGGGATTCGCGGGATGAGAGCATGGGAGCTCGACACTACAACTCACGAAGCTGCGAGTTGCAAGAGGAGCTAGTGTTTATCCTAGGCGTTGGTCACACATAGAGAGCGCTGACAAGAAGGAGCCATACCCGTATCGACATTTCGGGTATCGCAAGAGTTGGGAGTTTTGACTCACGAACTCACGAGTTCGGGAGATTGTGACAAGGACTTTGGGTTATGCCCTTGGTCACAGGTGTTGTGGTCGCTTGGGAAAGGTGGAGCTCGCGCCTAGTGTTATTCACACAGGGGAGTTTCCGAAAGGACATGTGGATCGATTGGAAGGAGATTCCAGAGGGAATCGAAAGAGCCGCTTCGGCTCATAAAATAGATTGAACGATCCTTAAGACCGAGAGATCGCGTAGAGACTCTGTCGAGGCAGAGGTGACGTCTGCGTCATAACTTTTCTTGTTTTACACGCTTTATTTTCAAAGCATTTTCCTTCTAGAAACTTTTTCCAAAGTTCCTGGAATCCTCCTTATGGATTGGATATCCGCACTTTTCCTTTGTATGACCCACGGATATCCACGAGGCCTAGTGTACACAGTCGCGAATATGTGTAAGAACTTGATTTTTTAGCCTTTCTCTCAGTTCTAGAGGATTTGGCTTGGTTTTTCAATGCAATATGAGCCTATTGGGTTTGCTTTTCCTTTTGATTGTTGTGTTAAGTCTCTTAAAACTCTCAAATCATTCCAAAAGTTCTTGCTCTTGGTTTTCGAGTGTTTTTAGCTTACTTTTCATCTCTTTGATATATTTTGAGTTTTGGGCTTTATACCCATTTTTCCAAGCTTTTATAATTGTATATGCTCTTTGCTTTCACATAAACCGCATACATACACTACCCTTATATAGGGGTGAAGCGCGGATTTTAGTGCCAAAAAACATGTAAGTGTTGGTCATATCTACGATTTGTACAAGGCCAAATCGCGGATATTCACACTTTGTGGAAGGCTAAACTGCATATAAACTTCATATGCACTTCCTATAATTATACACACCGCGTATATAAGCTTATATCCACGATTCACAGTGGGGTGACCCACGGATGCCTCCAAAAAGTGACTTTTTTGCTTGTTTTCAACCTTTTTGGAGCACCGTTTCAGCTAGTTTGCGGGTCTCTTTTGGGGAGTTTGGTCCCAAAACTTTTTGTGGCCTATAGGAGGTTAGTAAGGCCTTAAATTTGAATGGAAAACAAAGTTTTTTAATCAATATTTGTCTCCCTTTTATCCCTTGTATTGTATGACTACAAGACTAGTTTTGTTCTCAAGTGTATATAAACTTATATCCGTGATTCGCAGTGGGGTGACGCGCATATACCTCCAAAAAGTTACTTTTTTGCTTGTTTTTCAACCTTTTTGGAGCACTGTTTCAACTAGTTTGGGGGTCTTTTAGGGGGAGTTTGGTCCTGAAAATTTTTCAATGGAAAACAAAGTTTTTTTATCAATCTTTGTCTCCCTTTTATGCCTTGGATTGCATGACTATAATACTAGTCTTGTTCTCAAGATCTTGATTTTCTGGTCATTGTTGTGGTCATCTCTGAAGCTTGAGTTTATATTTGAGTTAGAGACTTGTCTTCTATGTTTTCCTTGATTTTTCAAACATAAAACTAAAAAAAAATCTTTCTTTTGTTAGTTTATCTTTGATAGAAAGAAAAAGAAAACAAAAAACCTAGTTTTTCCGCTAGTTAGGTCTCTTTCTTTCTTTGCATTGTTGTGCATTGTTATTTGGAAAAGAAAAAGATTTTAGCATAGGATTTTGGTTTCTTCTCATCTTGAAAGCATTTTAAAGGAAAAATAACAAAGAACATCCTTTTGTTTTCTTCTTTTTCTTTTCTCAAAAGGTTGCATTGTGTATTTTGCATGGAAAAGGAAAAAATTGTATTTCAAGGTTTGAAGGATTGTTCATGCATTTTATTTTTTGAAACTCTTTTTCATTGAAGAATTAGTGTAAAGTTTTATTTTCCAGTGTTCTAATAAGTTTCATTTTTTGCAAGTGTCTCAAACAACATCAGTTTCACCCCATACCCTTTAAGTAAAAACATCCGCTAAACTTAAAATGTACTAGACTTTGTTTCTAGGGTTCACAAACAAGTTTAGGGTTAGGGCCTTGGTTTAGGTTGGAGAGATAACTCTCTAAGGCCATTGATAAAACATAGGAGTTTGAGCTAGGGAGAGTCTCAAATTCAACTGTCGTATAAGTATAGTCGGGAAGCTCCTCTAACACATAAGTTAAACACAAGTTCATGTAAAGGAGAGTCGAGGAGATATCCCCTCCAAAGCTTAATTGAGCATAGTGGAAAGGTCGTATATTGGTGGCTTTTCCTGAAGTGGTACTGACCCATCTGATGTCGGTCCTATGGAAGAGTTTCGGGCTCAGTTACCCTGCCCATACATTCTGTAAGGTAGCTAGAGAGGTAGTGGGGGGGCCCAGAGGGCCCATAGTGATAATAGTGGAGGTCATTCAATGTAAAGTGGACTAGGTCCACTATATTATTAAATAAGGCCCACTATGGTAGTTAGATATNGACTTCTTAGAAGGTTCTACTTCTAGAAGATTCCCCCTCTAGAATGTTCTTAGGTGATGGTAGCACTATATAAAGGGGTTCAAACAATGTAATGAGACATGAAAATAAATATTGTATTTGGAGAGGTAGCTCAATCGAAGGATGCCCCCTCGAAGAGGCAAGTGAACATGAGAGGATCCCTTCCATAATAGGATCCATTGTACGGTGTTGCCCTACCTCAAGGGTTTGATAGTAATAAAGAAGATTTTGCATATTGTTCTTGTATATATGTTGTATTGATTTTGTATTCAGTCTTTGGTTCTTAACAAGTGGTATCATAGCACTTTCCTTGGCAGACATTGTGGGCAAATATTTTTTATTTTTGCATATTTTTTTTCAGAGAAGAAAAAAGAGGGCCACGACATTCCAGAACTTTTTGGTATATTTATGTGCAAAATTTGTAGAAACATGTTGTAGATCTAAGTTCCTCTCAGAAAAACACCCAAGTTGAAAAACAAAATCGTCCGAAACGGAGTCCGGAAGGTCAAGATATTGAAGTTTTAAAATCTGCAAATTTTCATGGTTTTTTCCGCTGAAGGCGGCGTGATTTGTTTTTATTTCTGTAGTAGTTGGAGGCCAAATTTTCTCAAACAAATTACAGATCTGAGTTCCTCTCACAATTTCACCCAATTTCAAAAAAAAATCAGCGGAAACGGAGTCCGGGAAGTGAAGTTATGAGCATTTTAACTTCAACAGTTTTTTAGGGTTTTTTCAGATAAAACCGCGATTTTCTGTTGTAACTTATTGTTCTATTTTTTTTTGAATTTTTTTCGTGACGGCTGCGGGACCGAAAAGTTCATAGGGTTCTCAGATGGCTATTTCTTCTCAAAACCTCAAAGAAATTCTTGAAGCATTCAAATCTCAATTTTATGACACATTGTGTGACACATTGCATGACAAATTTCATGACCTTGTAGATGGTCTCAATAATAGTCTTCGTAGTTCATTGGATAGTATGCAGGAGAGATTTCTTATGGCAAACATCATCAGGGATGAATATAATCAAGAAATATATGCTTGGTATGATTTTGAGGACGATTGTGATGATTGATATATGGATAGTTGTCATTTCTGGGATGACAACCACTTCCATATTTTATTTGATGACTCTACTCCACCTTCTGTAGAGAACATCAATGTCCCACATCAGGAGCTAGTTACCAGCGTTCAGTCTGCATATTCTACAGTGGTATTATTCCTTCCAGATTATGCTAGGACCCTTTTCCACTATGTGGATGGATCTTCTTATTTGGATCCACATGATAGGTGTCAGTCTTTGGAGCATCATTTGGAGTTGGTTATTGGGTTCCAAAAGCTTCCACGGAGAGTTCACATGAGCACTTGGACATGGGACTTAGGCTTACAATGGTGGTTGAACTACTTCAACATGGTGGATTTCCTTTCTACATGGGACCTTGGTTCTTCAGTCTTCTTCAGCATTATGGTCCACAATTATCCATGGGACCCTGATATATGGTTGTACATCAAGCGTTGAGGACAACGCTTTCATAAGGGGGATGGAATGTAAGGTAGCTAGAGAGGTAGTGGGGGGGCTCAGAGGGCCCATAGTGATAATAGTGGAGGTCATTCAATGTAAAGTGGACTAGGTCCACTATATTATTAAATAAGGCCCACTATGGTAGTTACATATAATAAATGGGTAATTAGATATAATAAATGTAAGAGGACTTCTTAGAAGGTTCTACTTCTAGAAGATTCCTCCTCTAGAATGTTCTTAGGTGATGGTAGCACTATATAAAGGGGTTCAAGCAATGTAATGAGACATGAAGATAAATATTGTATTTGGAGTGGTAGCTCAATAGGAGGATGCCCCCTCGAAAAGGCAAGTGAATAGGAGAGGATCCCTTCCATAATAAGATCCATTGTACGGTGTTGCCCTACCTCAAGGGTTTGATAGTAATAAAGAAGATTTTGCATATTGTTCTTGTATATATGTTGTGGTGCTTTTGTATTCAGTCTTTGGTTCTTAACACATTCGATCCCGATTGTCGACTATACCCCTGGACGCTGACTATGAGTTGGTGACCTTAGTTGCTTTTCCTAGAGATCTCAGAGGTGATTGCGGGGGTTTGTCGTGGTACCTGAGATAAATTTCGTATCACACTTTTCAGCATTGTTGGAGGGTGCCCCGTGAAGCATGAGTGCTTGCACCAGATAAGGTTGTTCAGTGGAGCTCAGGGTAACTACTTCTCACTCCTTTGTTCACTGGTTCACGGGACTTAAGCAACTTGTGCTTTTGTCTGGAAGGTCTCTTTCCAATTTTCCATTCCTTTGGACTGAAGACCTCATCCACCTAAGCTAAATTTTTGGAGAAGTTGTTTGCTTGCAATGTTTCTCTTAGGAATTTTTAGTGGAGTGTTGCTTTGTATTGTTGGCCTTAGGTTGTTTCATTATCACTGCTTTTGGATCATTGATTTAGGGTGGTCGATCGACCACTCCGCGGGTCGAGAAGGACCCCTGGTCTTTCTCTTGAAAGCGTGGAGCCTCCTCCTAGAAAGCGTGGGTTTTTATACCACTGGTTCGCTAGAGTCGGTGTGTGAGACTTTTATGGACATGAACAATCCCACAAGGGATGAACCTGTGCATAAGAAAGTCCTGACCAAAATTCTTGAGGATACCAACCAAGGAACCCTTGCCTAAGGGGTTTCTTATGCTTTTCCTTTCTTTGGAAACTTTGGTGCACCTTTGATGGCCACTTTGAACATTCCTGTGTTGAATGTAGGACTATCGGTTTGGTTGTGGACCACTCTGAATGTCCCATTGTTCTTGATGCTTCTCAGATAAGCACCTTATGTTAGGGGCATCGTACATATGTTGATCCTTCACCTTCTACATTCACAAAGTTTACTCCTTCTCCCTCTTCTGGTGAAAGTCTTGCTGCTAGTAACCAAAAGTTTATAGGGAATAAGAAGAGGAAGACTAAGAAGAAGAAGTCACCAACCTCTACTTGTCACCAACCTCTGCAAGTCATATTGGGGGCAAGCAACCAGCCGCTGCGAGTCATGCTAGAAGCACAAGTCCAATCATTACAAGTCATAGTGGAATTAGTTCACCAACCTCTGCGAGTCATGTTGGAGATAGGTCAACAAACTCTACGAGTCATGTTGAGGACAAGCAACCGACCTATGCGAGTCATGTTGGGAGCGAAAGTCTAGTCATTGGTGGTCATATTGGACAAACATCACCAACCTCTACAAGTCTAGTTGGAGATCTGTTACTAGCCTTTGCAAGTCATGTTGGGAGCATGTCACTGGTCGTTGCAAGACATGTTAGGGGCATTGATATTGTCGATAACCCTAGATGAATAGGACGTAAGCCCAAGTTCCCTTGTAAGCTTTGTGAAGGAGATTAACTTACCCATTTGTGCCTACTATTGCCATGGTACAAAGAGCCTAGTCCTTGTCAGAAGGCCCTTCTAGTTTGGCGTCGTCTTCGGTTTCCCAACAATCTAATCAATCATTGGTTGATAAAGTGATCATGTCGATCCCATCTTTGACCGATACAAGTCTCATTTTGGGTGTGATGCGTCTCTTGACCATGTTGTCTCGCGTCCTATTCAACACGACTCCATAGCCCAACAGCAAGGCACTGAAGCTGCAGAATGAGTTCTTAGAGCATCGCAGGGACGACTCTATCCCCCATGGAGCCTAATGTTAGCGATATTTCTTGTCTCGGGAAAAGAAATAGAAACAAGACAACGAAAGTCCCGAATCCTCGAGAGTCAATAGGGACCGTCCATCTGGAAAGGACGCGTGGCGGGAGATCAGCATTATCAGGGAGGGTCCCGACAGGGAAGCGTCCATCAGAGTTGAAGCCATCGGGATATCGGAGATCCCGGGAGCGAGAGTTTTGTGCATTGCAGAATCGCGATACGCGATTTCCCGATCGTGACGAAGGTGGACCCCAGAAGAGGTCATGCGAGAAAAGGACAGGTGGCAGGCAAAATCGGGATTCGGCATATCGCGAGTCCCGTGGACTTATGCTTTTTGGCATCGAAAAGTTCGAAACACCGACGGGGTAAGGTCATAGTCATGGGTGACGGTCACATTGGCCAGGGCTAAGCCAGGAGGGCCAGAGCGAAAAAAGGTGCGTCGCGACTCGGGGAATCGCGAGTCATGGAGACATGCGCATTGTGACATCGCAAGTGCCGAAACTTCGACATAGGTATAGGGCTACGGTCTTATGAGGGATGGCCATATGGACCTGAGCCTAGCCAGGAGGGGCTAAGGACAAAAGAGCTCTCATCGGAGAATTGGTGATCGGGAGTTCAAAGGGTCAAGAACTCTTGACAACGGGGAACGCAAAACCCCGAAACCCGATACAGAGTCGGGGAAAAGTCATGGTGAAGTACAGGAGACCGTGAGGAAAGAAGAAGAGACCTGTGGACTGGGTCAGGTTTTCATCAGGGATTCCACTCGAGGATCCAAAGAGCCGCTTCGGCTCAACAATGAATGAAGAAAAGAGAGGGTGGTTGAGGCCTCGCCTCAATCATTAATTGCAAGGCATGGAGGGTCTGACCAATAGTCTGTTCAGGAGGGTCCTGTGTACCCATTCTTCCAGAGAAGCCAGGCCCGATTTCACGACCAGCCGGAGGAGGTCTACACACGCTAGCTCAGCATTTAAATGGCTCAGCTACTCCCCTTGCTGGAGCCATGCGCAGTTAAGATGGCATCTGTCATGGGCGCACGATCGTCCTGAGTCTACATGGGCAGACTGTCAGAAGCCATGCAGACACAATTATTTAATGCAGCGTCTTGTTTTTGCTGCTGGGGTGGTTTTTTGAGTATATGTAGGCGTTTTCGCCATTTTTGTAAGTATGGATGGTTGAGCAGAGCTCTCGGTTGTAAAGTTTTAATGAAGCACTGTTAGTCTGTTATGCATAAACTTTGGAGACTTCTTGCCTTATGAATGCTAGTTTCTTTCATATATTTGTTTACACTGTGTTAGAGCAGCTCAGAATTGGAGGATCCAGTCGAGCTGTAACTATTATAGGATGATGTTGTAATGGATCACTGTAATAGTTACAGAGCCTCTAATCAGTTTCTGTGATTTCTTTAACGCTGAATGACTTGGAATTGGAGGATCTAGTCAAGTCTTCTATTCAGTTCCTTGAAGCCCTGAACCAGGAGGATCCTGCGTTCAGATTTTTTCCCCTACAAACCGCTGCAAGCCTGTTGCCCAGAGTTGTTTGTTCACCCTTCCTACCAAGTCTTCCACCTACTCATCTTTTAATTAACCCACTGGCTGAAGTTAGGATTCCAGACCTACTTTGTTCTTTACGTACTAGATACAGTCCCTGAGTTAGAATGATATCTCCTTGAGCCATTATCTCCATATGATCATCCTTTTATAAATTGTGACATTAAACTGATGGGTGTCGGGCTCTGCTCCTGCAAGCAATACAGGAGTGACTTCCGACGCTAACATTTCTGGCGCCGTTGTCGGGGACGAAGTTGAAGATTTTCCGTGGGTAGAATGACAACGATCAACTAATTCTGAAGGTGCATCAGAAATCAGAATTACTCAGATTGCTACTGTGCACCTGGCGACTCCACTGTGGCGACTCCATTGTTTCCACTTTATTGTTTCAGTTGTGGTCACTATTGGAACACCTGAAAGCTGACTCAGAGGAGCTTTCTCGAGAAGGTTTCAGTGGCTGCTTTCTCAGCCTGAGAAGTTTTCTGGGGTAACG
The DNA here is from genome assembly GCA_032191745.1 of Picea mariana. Classification (NCBI taxonomy): domain Eukaryota; kingdom Viridiplantae; phylum Streptophyta; class Pinopsida; order Pinales; family Pinaceae; genus Picea; species Picea mariana. The sequence continues at coordinate 91,946 of JASDQU010013561.1, read as the reverse complement.
ATAATGTTAAGATCTGGCCTCTGATGGTGAACAAGGACCTGACACATTCGAAGCTGCACATTTTTCACCTGCGACTCCATGATTCAAGGATCGATTGGCAACTTCACTGGTTCGATATGGAGAAAATCCTTGCTCACAGGTTTGCTCCTTTTAATTTTTCTGCTATTCTTGGTTTTCCTAATGTTGTCCCCTCTATGGATGAATGGGGTGATTATTTGCCCATATTTGGAAAGTATGAAGAGGACAACCCTGCTCAGCACCTCAGTGAGTTTCATGAACTAATGCGTCAATGGGAGATACATCATGAGGATGTGTTACTGAAGATGTTCATGTTCTCGTTAGCAGGGGATGCGCGTAAATGGTACCATTCTTTACCCCCTGCTAGCATTTCTTCACTCCATGGATTCCATGCAGCTTTCACCACCTATTGTTAGAGGCTGTATCCCCCTGAGTTAATTTGTCATAATTGTTGTGAGGGATACCACAACTCTATACAAGAGAAAGCTTTTTCTGACGTAAGTTGTGGGGAGGATCCTGATGACCTGGATCAGAACTCAGTCCTTTCTCCTCCCCATTCATCTGCATCCAAGGCAGGTTATGAAAGTGATGAGGATCCCAGGGAGGAGGATGGCGCCCTGAGTAAGCTGATGGAGCAGGTGAAATATCTCTCTGCCAAATTAGAAGGGTTGAAGTATGAAGACTGTGCAGAGGATTTTCCAGTCCTTGAGGCAGACGCTCTGAGCAACTCTTTTGAAGAGATTGTTGAAGATTTATTAGGTGAGTTAGCATCTTCCCCCGATGAGCTTGTTGTCTCAGATCAAAGCGATGAAGTGGTAGTTGGGGAAGAGGACTGTTCTCTTTTTCTTCACGAGATTTCCCATGATGTATTTACATTTGGGATTGAAAAGGAGGATCTGGAGATCGTTCCTTTTTTGCAAGATGAAGAAGTCTGGTGCTCACCCAGCTTTAACGATTATTCAGTTGAGGAGAAGCAGAGCCCCACATCACAGATTGATGACCCGGGTAGCAGCCAGCTCGTGTATGACAACTATGAATCAGGTTCTGAGCTGGACACCCAGAACTTCCAAGAGAAGACTGCAGAGCTTTCTCCTCTGTTCACAAACGAAAGACGATGTGAGGAAATCAGCCCCCCTGAGCAGCAAATTGAAAAGCAGAGCTTTCCCACAGGTCCTATCTATGATGATTATGACTCTGACCCTTGGGAGAGCCAAGAAGAAGCATCAGAAGAACCAGAGGAGCAGACGAAGATGCAGTTTACAGACTGCGCAGAGCCAGTCAGCGAGCAGCCACCGCCTGAGGTCAATCAACCTACGTCAGCTATCCACCCACCTGTGCTTACCATAGATATTCAACCACACATCCACAACTGTGTAGCAGAAGTGGTTGTATTTCGCCAATTCCTCGGAAATAGCCACTCATTCGATGACCCTGTCAACAAATACATGGAGTGGCATTTCCCCTATGCCTTGAAGCCGCCCTATTTCATCTCAACTCCAGCCTGTAAGGAGGA
>JASDQU010013561.1:66868-85090 GCA_032191745.1 Picea mariana | reverse complement strand
TACCCATTTCTCAAATTTCTGTAGCACTCTAATGGGTTGTAATGGAAGTTCATCTTAGTGTGATAGCTTGCCCACTCTTTGACAAACATCGCACGATCTAGCATATGCTTTTTCATCTTTGAAAAGTGTTTCCCACCACAGTCCTACCTGTATAAATTTCTGTGTTGTTGCCTTTCCTCCTATGTGTCCTCCTGCAATTCCACTATGGCATTCCTAGAGTATATCCTGCCTTTCATGATCTAGGGCACATCGTCTGAGGATGCTGCTAGTCCTAGTTTATACAATTTTCCGATGATCAAATGATAATTTGTTGCTCTGACAAACATATGGAATTTCAGGGTTGCGGAATGTGTTTCAGGACATGCCCTTGTACTGAGAAAGATTGTTATGTCCTCCATATATTCCGGTATGGCCTCAATCCTGAACAAATTTGCATCTGGGAGTTGGTCATCCACTACTCCACCACTTTCTCCTGACTCTAGTATGGATAGATGGTTGAGTCCAACATTGCATCGACCTATCTTGATGATGACTTCGAAGGAAAATTCCTGAAATAACAACAACCATATGCAAATTCTTCCTTCCAACACAGCTTTGTTAACTAGGTATTTTAATGTTGAATGATCAATAAAGAATTTAAAATGAGACCCTAATAGATAATGTCTAAATTTTTGTAAATTGTAGATCATTGCTAAGCCTTCCCATTCTGTCGTTGTATAGTTGCACTCTTCTTGTGATAGCTTCTGACTCACAAAGTATATGGGGTGATCCATAGCTCCATCTCTTGGTTGCATTAAGATAACTCCTAAGGCAATTCCTAAAGCATCCACATGGATGTGAAATTCCTTCTCCCAATCTGGGAACATCAGAATCAGTGTTGTAATTCATTTCTCCTTAAGTGTCTCAAATGATTTGTCACATTCAAGAGTCCACCGGAACATTTCATCCTTTTTCAGGAGGTTTTCCAAAGGTGCAATAATGTTGGCATGTCTTAGGATGAACCTGCGATAGTAACCTGTGTGTCCGAGTGTGGAGTGAATTTGTTTATCACTCGTAGGTGGTGACATATTCACATTGACTGCAACTTTAGCTGGGTCTACCAATACTCCTTCTCGACAGACTATGTGGCCCAACAAATTTCCATGTGGCACACAAAATATACACTTCCTGAGATTTAATGAGATTTGTAACTCTCTGCATCTGTCAAACATTAGCCTTAGCAGTGTGACATGTTCCTTGAGCAGACTATATATTGTCCAATCATTCATATAAACTTCTTTGAACTTGTGAATGAACTTTCTAAAGGTTGCTATCACAATCCTAGAGAAAACAACAGGGGCATTCTTTAAACCAAATGGCATCACATTGTATACAAAAGATCCCCATTCGGTAATGAAGGTGGTTTCTCTCTTGTCCTCTTCAGCAATCCTAACATGATGGTATGCTGATAATCCATCTGTAAATGAGTATTCTTCCTTCCCGCAACCTATTCTAGGACATCATCGGTAAAGGGTGTTGGGAAGGGGTCATGCACACAGCCTAAGTTGAGGCTTCTGTAATCCACATAGACTCTAATATCCTTAGTGTCTTTCTTTCTTCGAATGACTATCTGTCTGACCCATTCTTCTTCTTCTACCAGAAAAATGAGACCTACTTCTAGCATCTTATCAATCACCTTCTTGAATTTCTCTTTTATTCTTGGGTGAAGACAGTATGGCCTATGTGAGATAGTATTGGATCCTCGTTTTAACTCAATCTTCATTTCTCCCATAACTCCTTTGATTCCATTCAATTCTGAAAAAGTATTTGGGAACAAATCTTTGTATTCCCACAGTAAACTCTGTATTTCTTGATTGGTTTTCCCATCCCATTAATCTCCCACCAAAGCTATTTTTGGTTTCTCTTCGGTCCCTATGTTAAGCTTTTGCAATTTCAATGGGTGATTGTAATAACTATCGGTATGGCTAGGTATGGTGTTTTGGATTTCTCTATTCCCCTTGATCTCTTTGATTGCTAGTTTTCTAAGTTCTTCTAATTCATCTAGGCTTTCTAAATCTTTGCTAATATGATAGAATTCTATAGGATTTTCAATCAAGGGTAAGTGGATTTTAATCTGGAGTTCTTGAGCATGCTTGGGACACACTACAAAGTCTGATCTATTATTACTATTGTCTATAAAAATAATTTCTTTAGTATTTTTCAAGACTAGTCCAAGCTCAGGGTACTTACTTGTGAATCATAAGTCTTTCCAAAATTGAGCTGCCAATGTCTACCAATCGTAGGTCTATCGTCTAGTTTCCTCATGTATAAACCAATATTTTTGGATTGGGACTAGAGAATGGGGGAATACCTGAACGCAGAAGTGAGAAGGTATCTCGATAGCCTGCCACTGTGCCACACAATATTGAATGTGTATCCTATCGTCCGATTCTCCACTGAACAGTTACACAACTGGGAGATCCATGTGCATTTCTGATTCTAACTGATCCCTATTCCATAACCTGTACTTGAGGGCTTGCTTCACCTCTTTCTAAGTTCTGAGTGAAACTTTATGACTATCCCACTATCTGGTGGGGGTGTTCTGGAAAGCTATATCTAGTACCAAGATTCTTTGATCTTCTCCCACATTTTCTTCCATATTCTGCAAAAAGTTGTCTATATCTTAGGTGCCATCGTATATTGGGTGTTCTCTGACTTTGATCCCAACTCATCTGGTCATTTTGACAATTGCACATCTTCTTGAAAATATTTCATGAAAACCTTGTTGCCAACTATCAAAAGCTAGTTTTAAATCTTCCTCTACTGACTGTATACTTCACCATCTTACTGATCCATCCACAATGGGGTTTATGTAATTATTTCTTATCTCAGCTGTTACAGTGTACAACTGGTCTAGGTCTTCTCCTTCCATATTATTGTATGTTGGTTCCGTGTACCTGGGTCCTACATATGAATCCAAAGGTTTAACTACCTTGATTCTATCATCTTCAAAGGTCACGGTGTCTTTCTTTAAGTCAATTACTGCATAATTTTCATAGGCCCAATCGATGCCAAGTAGCATAGGGTAGGGACCCTTATCTCCCATGATATAAATGACTTCAAAGTCAGCCACTGTTTTTACTCCTGCTACATCAATTTCCACATTCTCCAGTCTTCCTATGGGAAAGATACGGTATTGGTTTTCCATTCTTAAATGAATTGGGGAATATGTCAGTTTCAGTTTTCCTAATTCTTCCCAGGTCTTCTTGGGCAGAATGTTCACATCTGACCCTAATTCCAACATGATGTCTTTAATTTCAAAGTCATCTAACTGGGCTACCAGTCAAAATTATTTTTAGGTTCTTACTTTTCTTCATTGGACTCTCTTAGTACTCTTCTCAGGAAGGTTAACCCGAATCCTTGCTTCCGAGGTTTCTTCATTCCCTAGGACTAGGTACAGCGCATTGTGCAACTTCTCTATCAGTTGATCATTTCCAAGAATGTCAGAGAATGGTTGAAACTAGAGGTCAACTGTGTTTTGGGGTTTCTCAGGTTGTCTTGGTATGCCTATCGAGTTTCTAGATTCAGGGGGTGAAGTAGGGACTTGTGCCACATTAGGGTATACAACCGACATAGGGGGGTTCTCTTGCATTTCATGATTAGGAATATTTTGGAATATTTCTATGGCATCTTTAAAGAACAATTTTTTCTTTAGGGGGTCATACTTGTCTTCTTTAGGTGCTTCTTTCTGAATCTGAGGTAGAGTATCATCATCAACTCCTATCTTCTCTCCTCCTCGAGTGACAATGTTAAGGTTTGTCAATTGTCCCTTAGAAATTCTCTTGATCTGTGAACTAATAAGGTTAGTTCCTCTTTGTCGTTCTCTATCCTCTCACTTTGCGATTAGCTCTAGGTAGTCTTCAGTTGCATGTCCATTGGATCTACAATGAGAGCACCATGGTGTCTTGGATGAGGGAAATCTCTAGCCATGTGACCTTGTTTATCACAGTTGTAATATCTAATTGGTCCTCTTCCTCTAATTCTCCCTCCTCTAAAGTATCCTCCAGCTCCACCTCCTCGACCTCTTCTTTGTCCCTGTAGGTTTTCATTTACCCTAAATTCTTTTCGGTCGATCTTGTTCACAAGTGCATCCAATGCTCTACATTGATTGGTATTATGCATGGTGGATGTGTAGAACTCACAGTGTACTGTCTTTGGTACTATCGAATATTTCTGCATGATGGGGCACTATCTTGGTCCATGCCCATGGGTTTAAAAGATCTCACAATATTCCATTGTTGGTGTTGCTTGGCCTCCTAGGAAAGCGTTATATGGGGTGGGATGATGGAATGGTGAGTTCGTCGATACTTGCGCAACTCCTCCCATGGGTCTTGGTGGGGTTACAATTAGACTTTGAGGAGGTCACAGCCCACTTATTCATGGACATTCGTTCACCAAGTGGCCTTCCGTATAACATCCAGTGCACCAAACCTATGGTCATCCTAGTCTAGGTATCGTCGGCTCTTGAATATTTTCTGTAAGTGTTGATATATGCCCTTGCAGTTGCACTAAATTTTCATCTATTGGGGGTCGGGTTACTCTCAATCTCCCAGGGTATCCCACCATGGCTTCAATCTTCATTGATTGTTCCAAGGCGTCTGTTAACATGGCTATCCATTGTTGCGTTAGCGAAATCCGAGTCAGAGGTACCAGTCCCTGAATGTACCACTCCCTCTGATGTTCTTCATGGATTGGATGTGCCAACCTCCCTATGGCATATTTAAACTTATGGCTATACTCACAGGATGATTCGCCTTCCCTCTACTGGATATCATGCAAATCAGATAGAGCCAGTTGTTCTGACTGAGGCAGTTTGAACTCTACTATGAACCTCGTTCATACCTGGTCGAGTGTGAATGCTTGGCCTTGCATGCCTGGCATGCCTGGTTCAATGATCTTCATGTATCACTTGAGAGCATGACCTCTCAAGGTAGTATGGAACTCGACCAACTTATTTGCATCCGGAGTCCCTCTGGATCTCCAGATTGCTTCACACAAAAACCGGTGTTGTTCAACGTCTTTGTCTCCCTTACCCCAAAATTCTGGGTATCGGGCAATTGAACCTCCCGCATGGCTGGCCATTATTGATCCTATTGTTTGTATCAATATGAACCCTAATGGTCCTTCTTACAATCTACCAGGGGAGACCAATATCCTCCCTGTACACGCACTTCCTAGTTGTGACTGGTTAACTAATTGTACTGAAACAAAATTTGCATGAGAAGGTAGTGTCAAACTTACTGCATGTATAGAAGGCACTTGAGGTATGGTTGATTCTGGACAGAGATTATTTTAGGGGCTAAATTTCTCTCATGGGATAATTTTCCATGTTTTTTTTCCAAAAAAAGATTCGCTCTTCTAAAAATGATTCGCCCAAATTCTATAGGATAAAATTATTTTACCTTAAAAATCACCAAAATTTTATATAGGCTATATAAAATCCTTAGAAATTTGAATATTTTTATAAAAATATCGCCAAACATTTATAGTTGGCATATGAAGGAACAATAAGATTCTCCAAGGTTTCTACATTTTAAGATAAATTTCCATCCTTAAAATCATCCTTGATTCGGGGTTGGCGCCACTCGCTTCGGGGCAGTTTTCTTTGATCTGGGGGGTCTCATTAGCTTCAGCTGGGATGATCTCTTCGATCGGATTCCTGGTATATCCTATTATCGGGGTTGAATCTTCTCTTTCTCCTCCAAGATTCATGTCGACTTACTCCTCTCTTACATCCATGCTTCCTCCTTCTCGTCCCGCCTCCCGGGGACTTCTTTCTCTCCTTGCTTCTCTCTCGTTTAATATTTGACTGGCCAATCATTCCTCTCTTCTCATCCTCTATAGTTCTTCCATCTATATTTCCTCTATTTCTCTCAATCCTCCTTCTTTCCTCAGCTTTTTAGATTGTCTTGTAGCTTTCTTTATCTTTCCGTGCCACCATTTTTCAACTCATATCTCGAATCCATTTCTTGTTGTTTCCCCCCCATTTGTCAAAGAACCCTTCCTCTCTCTCATTCCATGACTTTCACCCCATCTCGCCCTACCCCAAGCAAGGATGTTTACGCTACCATCTTAGTCAGGGATATAATCAACATCCCTTCCTCCACCAAGAAAGATTTAATCCACAGGGGGATTTCTCTTAACAGTCTTCCCCTTGCGCCTTTCTTGAAAATTTCTTATGCCTAGGAGAAATATTGGTGGTTCTTAGCTACAAATTCGATTAGTATCCTTCTATCTTGGTAGTAACCGAGAAATCTACAGCCCATGTGACTGGGTAATCCATCCTCTGGAGTGCTGCTAACTTTTCGATATCCCACACGAAGATCTTCTTGACCCATCCCTGGAACTTTGGAGATTCTTGGAGCCTCTTTACCTAGTGAAAAACTTCTTCAGGGAATTTAACGTGAAAAATCTCATACTATTCTCTTGATCTTCCTAAGTAAAAGATTGCTTCCCTCATAGTTCCCACTGATTTTCTCCTTAGTTCTGCTTCTTTCCATATGAAGGCGTCACAGTTTCTTTCCCACCATTGATTGATTCCATATCTATGGATTGATGGTAGATATCTTTCTACAGGTTCCCTTTTTACATGGGTCTCGGCAACATAACCATTTTGTTGGCACGAATTCGATCAGACCAGGGTCCTTCTTAGGTTACCAGCAAAAGGTACCCTATAGTCTAGAGTGCTGGAATTTTCATCTCCTCCAAAGAGAAGAAGTCTCACCCGAAGCGCTTCTGAGACAGATACATAGGGAAGGGTAGGGAAATGACTAAATAGGATCCATAGATCATTTGGAACTCATTCCTATTCTTTCGCAAGAGACAACATCAGATCTGAAACATATAATCGCAAGAATTGAACCTACTTACATTATGAACAACGATTTAAACATAAAACCATCAAACATAACTCATAAACCATAAAGGAACAATGTAATGCATAAGTAAACATCCAAAGACACATCATGTTTTGAAAATTTGGTTCTCCTTCATCATATTATCTCAGAGATCTTTCTTGCATTACAGACTCAGAATTACATAGAAATGTTTAGTACAGACTCTTGGCTCTAGGCCTCAACCACAGAGTTCTAATTCCCCAACTAATAGGTCTCATTCACTAAAAAATCTACTCTTCTCGACTTACAACAAGTAGCAACAACTAATCCCAATACCTTGGGAGACTCTGATAGACATGACTCAACCCAACTCTAATCAGCTCATGAGTGAGTGAACCAATGAACTGAATGAACAACAACAACAAAACCAACCCTTTTACAATTATATTCAGTCCTATATATAGTTGGGTTATGTCTTCCTGTTCAACTTGCTCGCTTTCTTGTTTTGTTGCAAATATTTGATTCTTAGATGGTGTTACGCTAGCTTCTGCAACTGCTTTCTATTATTCTTCCTTTAGGCCTCTGATGAAGTTTGCACAACTCATGCTTAATCAAAACTTGCGCAATTCTTTCCCAAAAATGAAGGGCCTAAAAAAAACCTCCAAATGAACTTCCCTTGCACTCTTTACAGTGAGCATGGTCATTATACTCACCATTGCCCCCAAATTTCTGACTTCAAAGGGATGAAAGATTCCATAAATGCGCCATGTCCTCTAGTTCCGCCTACCCCTCAGCAGGTCCCACAATAGTATTTGAAACAATCACCCCTAGCTGTGTTGCAAAAACCTATTCCACACCAAGGTGTGATGAATAACCAACAAAAGATACATCCTTCCCCACCACAAATGGGACAGTATCAAAACTCTGGAAACTCGAAGGATCACAATATCCTCATCACTAGCGAAGAAGAAATTATTCTGCAAACATGCTCAATACATCGCACCCCCTGAATCTACTCCCACCACTTCGGAATCAGCTCCAGCTACAGTCGGACAACCCTTGATGATACTACACCCTAACACTGAACCCCCCATTCGTATCCCCTGCATCCTGTTATGATGAAATGTCAACAACCCTCAAGCTAGGGCGACACATAATTACAGTTTGGTTGGTGAATTGGCACAATCCCCAGTAGCCATATCGATATTGGAGGTCCTCCAAACCTCTCCAACTAAACAAAAATCCTTTATTTCTTCCTTGGGGGAAGTCGACCCAGCTGATACTATACTCATCACATTTGATCTCGATTGTGGGGAACCTCGTCTCCCCACTTTTGTATATTTCTAGATACCAATATATATTTGGAACATCACGATTCATCAGTGTATCATTGATGAAGGTGCATCTACATGCATCATGTCAAAAACAGTATGGTAGAAAATTCACTCCCCCGAGATAATACCATCCTCCATTACTTTGAGATCTTATGATGTTCAACCATATTCCTCTAAAGGGATCTTTCAAAATGTCCCCGTCGAACTCATAGGAAAGACCATCCTTATCGACATTAAGGTTATCGACGCCCTGCTCGATTAATACATCTTTTTTGGATGTAGCTACTTGTACACTATGAAAGAAGTGGACTCTTCTGTGTTTCAAACAATGATGTTCCCCCAAAAAAGGGAAAATCATCACCATTGACCAAGTTTCACATTACGAGCATAACCACTCCTCCAACATCAACAACATCTTACCTCTTGTTCGCACTAGTTCTGACGCATATCCACTCATGGATATGGGCCCCATAATTTTCAAAGACCCATATTTTCTAGGGGAATACCATGGAGCACCACCACTCATACACCCCTCAACACAAGTGTGTGTCATATCTTCTAATGGAACTRAAACTGGAGATACCATTCCTCCAATTGAGGCTTCTCCACCCCTCTCTGTTCCACCAATTGAAGAAATTGTACCTCAAGAATTACCTAAGAACCCTACAACACCACTTATCCCCAATTTCACCCTTCCCCAAGGAAAAATACCAGTTTGGGAAACAATCCCCCAAGCCATTACTCGGATCCCCTTCTTCTACCCCCCATTGGGAGTACAAGATTTTTAGGTAGCCGCAATGCTTACCCTTCCCAACATGGTTCTCTCCATTCTGATATGGTATCTACACCCACCCACGAAAGTTTCTCAACCATCCCTCCTTCCCCAATCAAAGGGAATCTCGATGTATATTCTAGTACTCACTCTGACCACACTATCCTCACCCCTACTAGTTGGCACTACTACCACGGCTGGGGGAAAACGAAAGAAGAAATATCCCACCACTCCAATCCCCCCTCGAGTTCAATGTCCTTATGAACTATGTGAAAGAGAGGGACACCCCACTAATTGATGTCCTTATCTTCCTGAGTTTCACAATCTAATCCAACTCCCTTGAGCGACTGCATCGCTCAGTGCTTCACCAAGTACACCTAGTACTACCATAACGTCCCCTGCTGCAGGAAACAAAGGGCTGCAAACCAATTTCATGTGTTCCATTTGTTTAAAGTATGGCCACTATACGCATCATTTCCTAGCTCTACCTCAGTTTTGACCGACGCTGACGGTCGTACGCCAAACCTTTCAGCAAGATGCCTCTCCACCCAAGTCTTCAAGTACCCACGTCACTGACATCCATTATGTATCGAACTCAATCAATGAATGAATGATATTCCCTTACTTTCATTGTGAATCACTTGATCATTTCACATACCAATGTCCTTTGATCATTGAATATAGGCCTTGTCAAATGACCCTTATTCAAAATACTCCAAACACCTCACCTCTTGTGATGCAAGTGATTCCTCCTATTCCTTCTCCAACTACTGTTCACATCACCTCCCTTGAACCTGAGTCACTTCCCATCCCTCCATGGTTCATGGATAGATTGTTTGAGTATATTCCCCCAAATCCTCCCAATTATCCGGTTCATTTCCCCCAAGAGATCTTACCCCCTACCACAGTTTACCCCCCATAGTGTCTGGACATCTGGTTTATGTCAAGCAAGACATCATCCCATGGTTGCGATATCCCCTCTATGTATTCACCCCTGGAGGAAAATATTACTATGACAGTCACCCATGTCACCTCCAGGAAACCCCTGTATTCTCGCATTTATCACTGCAACGAAGATATCCTGTAGGAACTCACTACCCCCAATTTCCCATGGAATGTGCTCCATCATCAAGCACTTTTTCTCTCACAAGAGGTATTTGACCTACTTGATTGGTAGCCGCAAGCTCCCGTGATCTTCCAAATCACCTCACAATATTTTCGTTAGATCACCAATCGTCTCAGTGCAAATGAGGTGGCATTGTGGTCCATCCACCCATATATAAGAGCCTTCTTCTCACATCACATCCAGGTACGCATGCTCATGTTCAAAAACATCACATAATTGTTATATGTTCTTTATCTTCGTCATTGCATATCATCGCCTCCCTTTCAGGTATATGATCGACATTGGCATGTAATCATTCCCTCTGAATACCAATTGCATCTCCCAGCCACACCCTCTGACATTCACCTTTAGGGTCCCTACATCCGGCTTGACAATATTGTCACCTCCACTACATTTTGGTACTGTCATCTAGTAGCACTCTCCCCCACATGAGTTGTCCCATTCATAGTCCCCCTTGGCACTTTGACCCTCATGGTCCTTTCACCCCCCTAGTGATGGGAGTCCTGATAGTCTTACACATTTTCAAGAATTAGCCAGATACTCCTTCTCATCATTTTTGCTATCTTTCCCAATGGACTCCCAAATTACCTCATCATGATTCTATTTTGACTATGCCTCTATAGTATAATTAACCATCCATTTCATCCACAACTATTTTTCCCATCTGCAAATTTCCTTCCATTCATTTACCTCATACAGAAACCCACCAATGGGCCCCCCACCCTCCACTATATCTTCATGCAACTTGCGCCCTCATCGGCCAAGCCATCTTTTACTGGGACATCCATTTATGTATCTGTACACTAATCCCAAATTATTCTTTATTCATTTGGTAATTGTAAAAATCCTTTGTTTCCAACATTTACTTAGCTTTTTGTCGTCACCCTTGATGACCCTTTTTTTTTCCAGAAAAGAAACCCATGTCACCCTTGGTTGGGGCATTCACTATCCTCTAATCATATTGACATCATCCATAAATCCCGAGTATCTCACAGTCCATGTACCCATGATCTCTAAGTTTCTCCACTTTTTCACACCTATGGCATAGTTTAACCCATGTTTAGTCATCCCCCTGATGCTAGATACAGTTTCACGATTTTTACCAATCACCCTTCAAACCTACCCCCAACCAAGGGAAGTCTTGAGTCTCACCGCATCTTGACTTCATTTATGTTCCTTATCAGTTTCTGATCTTACCTAGTGTATTTTATGAATCCCTTTGCTTCTTGGAGTCTCGACTTACTTTCTGTTGACACCAACATAGTTTCTAGAAGGGAGACAATATCTTGAATTTCATTACCTTTACAATGAGGAGTCTCAGATGACACAAAGAGAACCATCATTTCTCTCTGATGTTGTTGACCCCCATAACATTCGACTTCAACAAAATCCCTTGTTACGGTGGGTCTTACTATGCGACTATTGCAGTTGTTTCATACTAGTCGAAGACCTCTGAATATTGTTAGGCCATTAATTCCTACGAGTCATTGACACTTCTTCTAGGTGTCCTTTCCTCTTTTTAGAGTATGTTCACCATCAGAATTGTCATCTGCCATTATAAAACCACCCCGGAGGGCGCTGCAGTTATCTACATTAACATACAACTTCATTTACTGTGTTCAATTTTTGAGTTATATGACACGAGCATGGGGCATGCCCACCTCATGTATATACATATTTTATTCCTCTACCTAGAGAAAGGTTTGGGTCCCACAGTTTCCCCTCTCCATCCGATGGATCTATCTTGCAGTTCTTCTCAGCACTCTTCCTTACATTGGTACTCTCAATAGAAGAAACATTGATGTATTTCAACTATACATATTCTCCTAAACTAACACATCAGGGGGCATCTGTTATCACTGAAATCTCATTTGCAACATCACATGAAAATGGTTATGGGAATACCGCATCTCTAAACACCTATTAGTTCACTTGCAACACCAAAAAATAATTTCCAAGGGGAAAAAAATTGACATGAGTTGAAACACTAAAGGAAGCGCGTGCATAGTGCGCGGGCCAAAGAATCCCATAGAGAGCACAATGCGCCATATGAGTGTCTATGTACGATAAAATATGTGCACTTCTATCAATGGTGTATTTATGGTTCTTGTTGGCCCCTCACCCACTTTTGGACTAGCTCCCAACTTGATTTGACCCTCAAATCAGAGATGAATTTGAGTGGGGGGTTGGTCAAAGACCTAAGGGTGCCCTAAAGGGCCCCTTTTCCACACTAAGAACTGATTGGATATTTCCTCAAAGACATGCTATAAATGGAGGCCATGGGTGCACTAAGAATTCAAGAATCTCATAGTATTGTTATGCTGCCTCTATCCTCCCTCAAGAAACCTCTTTTCTTCTTGGAGCATTCTAGCAACATATCAATAAGCTATTCACCTAACCTCTTGAGGGACTAGGCTTGGATTTCTTCATCATTTTATTTCTTGTTTATCATTGTAATAAGAGCCCTCAAATAGGGGACTCAAGAGCCCTCCCAAGGAGGAAGAGGGGATCCATAACTCCTCCTTTCTCTACAGTGTTTTCCAACTAATCTATTTATCCATTGGTGGCATAATCATTGGTCATTTGGTTGATTGATTTTGGTTCAAACTTTCTTATGCATTTCAGTTTTATTCCCTTAGTTATTTCCTCAGTTGTTTATATCTTTGTTGTTTGTTTATTTCATGTTCTTGTGTTGTTTAATTCATACACTAACCTCTGTCTTGTCTAGCAGGCCCAACTAGAATTGTAAGTGCCCTTGTTTTTTTAACGGGGACAAGTTTGGAGACCCATGACGTGTATGTGATGGGGTATATCAACCCTACAATGCGTAACTTGTCAATTTTGGCTTTGATAGCCACAGATTTGGATGGGTGAAGTGGTCATTTCTTTTGATGGACTAGGGTGATCTTTGGCCATGTGTCTATGCAATGTTCGATGATAGAAGGATCGAGGCTAGGAATCTTGGTATATGACTAGGAAAAACTATCCTGGTGTTCCTGAAAGAGATCTTTGTAAGCTATGAGTTCCTCATGGGAGCATGCAGCAACAATGGTGATTTACTCTATGATTCTTGGTTTGATGGAAATGTCGATTTTGACAATGGGGGAAATGTTTTCCATGTTTCATTCTTCAAAAGAATCAGGGGCAGGGATAGGGTTGTTGAACCAGTCTATATGCCACAATGGAATAAAATCCTTGGTTTTGATTGCACATATGGAGGCTTGGTTCAAATTTTCTTATGGAGGTTGATTGATTTTCGTTCAAAGTTTCTTATGCATTTTAATTTTATTTCCTTAGTTATTTCCTTAGTTTTTTTATTTATTTCATGTGCTTGGATTGTTTAATTCATACACTAACCTCTGTCTTGTCTAGTAGGCCCAACTAGACTTGTAAGTGCCCTTGTTTTGCTCACCCAAGTGATGAAATAGACCCAACAAAGGAATTCTTAACTACTGAAGAATGTTGAGCCTAAGATAACCCTCTTTCTCAAGCATGTAGACAATGATATTCACATCTATTACAAGTCTAGTAATAATATGTTAACTTGTTGGTATTTCAACAGTGACTGAGATATAATTATTGAAATAAAAAATGCATACAATAAGATGAGTGCAAGAAAAATAGTTTTCTTAGCTCTACCATCAATCACACATTAACACAACAATTCGACTTTCATCATTAAGAACAAAAGAACTATTAAAATATTGAAACGGATAGCTTATCAATACATTCAAAAAATCTTACTCATTACAACATCAGCCACTGAAATAAAAGTTGGAAGTAGTTCCTCCTCAATCCAATCACGTAACACCTTTGATGAAAAATAAAGTTTGTCTCTGGTTGTAAATAGAACTTCTCAATTAAGGTTGCTCAGAAATAGTTCTTTACAATTCTAAAAAAGAGGATCTCTTTCCCAAAACCATCGACCCTTTATAAAAGGTTAATCCCCCTATTTATAAAGAATCACTAACTAAAAATAGTTGCTACAAGTTTGTCTTAATTAAAACAAAATATTTCCACGTGGTGCTTGATCTCTTTGTTCTTTGGAAATCGTCTCATGGTTCTACTAGAGTGGATGACTATTCTCATGTTTTGACCACTTGATGAAGAGATCCTTGCATGTGTTAGCATACGGGAATCTGTTCTAGTCCATTGGGGCTGAAAGGGTTTCCTTCATTTCTATCGTCCATTCTCTATATTTGGAAACTTTGGCACTTAAATGTTACAGAAATGCACGAGCCTTGATTGGATATTCCATAAACTTATGTATTTTACCCAGTGTCATGTTTTCCACTTGTGAGATCTCCACTCCCCATGCCGAGTCATGTTATGCATGTCGAAAAAGTCTCTGGCTGTTGCAATTCATCTTTTTTTCACCTGAACCTAGCTCTTCCCTGGAGTTGTCTTTCGGGGTCCCCGATAGGTCAGGAAGTTTAGTGTCTAAGATACTTTTGACCTCATGGTCGCCCTGCATAGGGTTTGGAATTGATGCATTGGGACTTGGAGAAGATGTCCCCCTAGTTATTTCTCCTTTGTAATTGGTATCAGAGTGACAAGTGAGACCTCTGAACTCTCTTCATCATCATATATGGTTATTATATCAAACAAGGTATTAGGCACACCTATTTCACTTGGTGTTCTTGGAATATCATATTGGGTTGGAATGGTCATTGACGATTTGGCATGTGGTGATGGAAATCTGGGATTTTTCAGAACGATGTCTTCCTCCAATTGTGTTGACTCTGATCCATTTAGCTATTATTTGATTGTGATTGGGTCGATTGGGGTTATCATCATCATTTCTACTAGTTGAGGATTGTTCTATAGATGGTTGATGATTCTTTGGGCTCCTTCTAGTAACAACATCCCCCTCCTTTGTGCCTTTGTGGCTTCTGTTGCTCTATTTTCTTCTCTAACCCTGAGAGCTTCTTGAGACGAATTTTCTATCATTTTGACTTGCTCATCCATACTCATATCTTTGAACCTAGTCATGTCCAGGTTAGGTTTTCTTTGTAGTACCTCCTCACAGTCCTAAGCACATTTTGTAAATATCTCATATTCAAACTTGTCATGTGTGTATGGCCAGTAGGAAGAGACTTATGACACATGTTGGAGAATTAGGCCTTTAGGGTCATGTTTGCAGAATCGGCCTGTTGGGAACCTGCACTCTAGCTGGCTCAAACCATCTTGCTTCAATTGCGCATTGTCCTTCACTATGCAAAACCATACATGGAAACCATAGGGTATGAACGCTCATTTCTTGTCCTTAACCAAAGTGGCATTATAGACCTGTAGAATGGTCTGGTAACAAATTTATCCTACGATATTCTAGTGTGGGACGTGAGTGGTAAGTAAATTTGGTGTGTCAGTGGACTTGAACACCCTGATATAGGTTGTGGTTTCTTCTAGGTACCAATGGCCTACATTTGAGATAGTTTTCTTGGCCGCTATAGATAATATTGGGCATTTGTTTTTTAATATAATGAAATAAATTTGAGCAATGATAAGACTTCTCAACCATTTTTCCCACGGGATGTTGAAGTAGAAATGTACAGGAAGCTTTGCGACGTGTCATCTCAGATTCATGTCGGCAAAGACATTCCTTGCACAAATCACATCTAGCAGATATGAGGCCATGTGAAAAGTGGGTGCTTCTCCCTCTATTGACTGAGACTGCAGTATATTGGTGCTCAATTGCTTGGATATGATTTCTCCCCATTTGAAAATACTCCCAGAAATAGCCACATTTTATGCCAGGGGCATCCATGCCTCTGAGAACTTAGCGCAATCTTTTTCCCCATATAATCGGCAAATTAGATCCACTAAGTAGATATATGGCTCCCTCATATTTAACATCCCATACTAGTTGTGGCTCTGGTTTGTAAATTTCTTGTCTTCTTTCAACCAGGATGTAATTAATCGGCTGGTGTCATGGAATTCATAGAAATTCACCACAAATTCTATGCTCAACTGCTCCTCTGGGTCCCCGAACTTGTAATATTTTTGGACCTCTGTCAAGAGAAAAACTTCGACACATATTCCATTCTCGTCATTGATTAGGCACTTTTTCACATCAATATTCTCTATTATCCAACTCAGAATCTCAATGGAGGGAACGACTAGAGTTCAACATGCTACCATATGAAAGCAAAAACATTAGATATTCATAAAAAACTGGTCGTCAAGCACCCTTACATCTGGGTCGATGTGGGGGATAAAATCTGGGTAATCTTCCTGGTTAATTATGTTAAAAAAATCTCCCCATTGTGGGAGAATTATTTTTGATCCAATAGTTACTTCTGTATCATGAAAAGTAGGGGGTTGGTCAAATGCCTTCTTGGTCAATGTTTTGATGATCAATTCCACTCTGGGAGATAACTTCAACTACCTTTTAGCATCGAGAGAAAATCCTTCACCAATCTTTGCTTCCTTCATTTTTGGTTCCCTTAGTGAGTGTCTAGTCATTGGCTTTCTTGGAGGCATTTTCTCCTACAAAGAGAATAACGTTAGACACCATGTTGTAGATAGAATGTTGATACATGAAAATAAGACTGACAAAATGATAAAATTAACACATACCTCTTCTTTGCACTACCTTAACCTAGTTTTTCACTTCTGAAAATCAAACATGACTCTTGAGATGCTCTCTTCGCTTCTTCAGTTGCTATGGAGATGAGAAAATTGTATGAAAAATGTAGGTGTTTGAAGCTGACTTGGTGATTTAAATGGAGGTAATACTTACCTTGATGCATTAGTTATTCAATTTGGGGTGTAGATGTGGCTCTACAAAATATTCCGCCAGATCTGCATTATGCTTGATATTTAAATGGAGTCTTAGGTTGGCGACACAGGAACGGTCTGTAATGTGGTTCATCAACGATTTCAAATTCCCATTGTCCGATAGATGCATTGGGTAGCAACATATGCAGAGTGAAACATTAATTGGATTATTAAATGGAAGAAACTGATCTTATTGTGTGCTGAAAACGTCCCATCATTCTGCTAAATTAACGGGTGGATCGGGAGTTGACACTTTTCTTTGGACAATGTTTGTTGATATCTCTTGGAAAAACTACGACATCGATCCATCTTGTCATACAACGCTAATGTGGAAATGTTGACTAGGTAGTGTGATTAGGACATGGGGAAACCTAAGGTGACTCAAGATGAAACTGGGCCATACAAAATTCCTACACGGAAAATACCCGTGGAATTTGAGATTGGTGCCTTTGTTTAATTGTATTATTCAAAATCCATGATTTTCCTTAGATAAGTGTTTTAACTAACAGGCCCTACCCTGCCAATGCCAAAAAAGTATCAAGGATCGATGATCGGTGATAATTTTAAACAAGTGTTCCCATATTACCTCCCTCGAGACGTGTCGATGCCAAAATGCACCGGGGATCGGTGATTAACGATGTCTCAATGAATTTTTTTTCCATGATTTAAAATTTGATATTTCACCAACCCAGAACAAATGCATCAACAATCGGCTAGTGGAGGTTCATCATGGCCCATGTCAATGTTTATCCCTCTCACATTTTTCCATCACAGATGGGAAATCAACTATTTCCCGAATCTTCATTGCAAACAACAAGTGAAAACTTACTCCATTTTTTTACCAATGATGATGATACATTGGCGATCAACGATTATTTCATTTCACTTGCTTGGATTTTTCCGACACCGATCATAAGCCCGTGGGTCACAATTTTAGCTGCATATTCTTAGTTAAAAATCCAAGTTGTTTTTAGACACAAGGTTTCACTTTCAAAGGTTCAAAAAAATCCAACTTGATCGACGATAAGAATTGAAAATGAAATTAGCAATCCCTCCACAACGAACTCAATTCAGAAAGAAAATTAAAAGAAACAAGTGGTACGCAAAAGAGAAAAAAATTTCATAAAATCTTTTAGGGTGTGTTGAGCTCTCAACACTGCCTTATTGAAATTATATTTTTTCTTATATATGGAACATGTATTACCTCTTTCAACAACCATTCGTTTCCATTCCTTTTCTTTGTTTTTACCTTTCCAATTCCAACAATATTTCATGGTGCATCATCACCCAAATGACCTGTCCAAAATAACCTTGAACATAATATAGAAAACGTTT
>JASDQU010013561.1:14106-40259 GCA_032191745.1 Picea mariana | reverse complement strand
TGATCTTAAAGAAGAGTTAGATCTTCCATCATCATGTCATTATCATGTCATCATCTCGATAACCAAAAATGTGGATAACGTGGACCTTTGTATAAAATGTCGATGAATGTAAATTATGTTATTTTAATAGAAAATGGATACGTGTTGCATGATTACTGGAAAGGGGATGTGCTAAGAAGAGACCATGAATGCTATGAAAAGGTGGTGGAGGGGACCCAAAATGATTGCGTTAACCTCCATCGAACAAATACCTTTATAAATTTTATTGCTCAGATCTGAACAACCCTCTAACCCAGGAATGAATTATAGTCAGGTTGGTAGGTGGGAATACCTCCTCAATATTTAATGAGGGGATGGGGCAGACCACCCATCTGTAAGGCTTCCAGACCTAACCACAGACTGGGAATTCGAGCCACACACAATCTTGCTAAGGAAGGAAAGAAAGGAAGTGTGGTGAGTGTAGAGGAAGACCAACTAAGAGTGCAGAGACAAGAGCCAAAGCCCTTGGGTCTGAGAGAGGACTGAGTTGGAGTAAGTTTTGATCACAGAAAATAGAGACTGAGCTGGGAGAAGGAGAGTAACCTTCATTCCTATCTATTTCTATATTGGGAGAAGGAGAGTAACCTTCGTCCCTATATATTTATGTATTGGGAGAAGGAGAGTAACCTCTGTCCCTAACTTCTGTTGAGCTAGAAGGAAGAGATAGAATCTGAAAGCATAGTGGTCTAATCTCGGGGGTGGCTGGTGATAAATCCATTGGGAGTGACTGAGCTTATGGTTGGGTTGAAACAAGCACCCCTTTCAGCAGTCACATCACGCCTTATGGTTCTGATAAGTGTTTTCATGCCTTGTGCTTTGAATTGGAAATAATGGATTCATGCGTGTATTTATATGTCTATCAATGGTTTTTTGTATTAAATGATTAAGTTATGAGTATACATTTGTTCCATCGAGCAATGAGAACATTTACTTCTGTTTTATTTTCCATATGCTCTCATTCAATCCTCAAAGGTTCTCTCTCCAGGGAATTACATCACCGTTCTAGAGTTAGAGCATGCCTCTTGGCATAGCTACCATTTGGTAACTTCACAAGTTTACCTTTCCTTGAATCATATCTTAAATCTCTGTGAGTTAGGAAGGAGTTTCGTTCAGACCAATAGTCTAGGAGACTTTGAAGTCACACCTAAGTCCTTAAGAAAAAACCTAACTAAGAGCGGGGATCATAGCCCAAGATTTATCTGAAGATCCACATGACCTCGGTCAAGGAACCCTATGCAAAAAGGAGTTAGCTCATGAAGATTTCATAAACTTTAGAGATCGAAGCTTGGAGATGTCAAATTGCACGATAGTCAAGTTACCTGAACCATCGATGACTTAAGAATATGATAGAGGAGATGGAGGCGAGTCGTTTAATGGGAGGATAGGCCATCTCGGTCATCAGATCGATTCAAAAACCCACTGGGGTGAATGAATCAAACACCAAATTCTCAATTAAATCGATGGTTGGGAATCATTACAGAGTGTGAAGGTGAAAATTATAGAACATTCTAGTTCATGGCCCACAATCAACCCACATCATTGATCTCGTCAGGAATGGAAGATCAATGACTAAGATTATACTAGAGTCGAGCGAGCACTTCCCAGATTTTGGAGGTTGGACCCCATAATCATTGTGAACCATCGATCTATGGATGGAGATTGAGGGTGGGGATTCATTGTGGAGCGCAAAGGTGAAAGTAGAGGACGTGCTAGTTCACGACCCATAATTCACCAACGTCATTGATATCATCGAGCTAGAATATAAATGACTCTGGTTAGACCTAGTTGGGCGAGTAATTTCGATATTGTGGAGGGTGAGCTCTCTAATAAAGAGAACATGCATTGGGGCCCCACAATTATGATGAACTGTCTATTGACAAAAACCTTGGTATTGATCGTATCACTTCTATCAGACCTTGAAAAATTGCAGAGTAACGGAGTCCTTCGATATCATCGATCTGAGAGAATTGAAAATATTAGAAGAGATAACATTTTCAAGAGAAAAGGCGAGATCCAATATAGTCGAGCTCGCAGGAGGAATGAGGGATGAGGCCTTTGAACATCCACAAACTCTTCCAGGTCGGAAGAAGTCATAAGCTCCGGAGAAAGAGCGACAAAAACCTTTGATTGGTTGTAGGGAGAAGGTTGGACCGTTACATTAGCATCCATGGAAGAAGAGGATAAGTGATGAGAAGGAACATATCCTAACCGTTGGATCTGAGTGCAAAAGGACAATATTCATCCAATATAAGGTAAAGTGCACAAGTTTTAACCTTTGTGTGCACAGGAGGGTTAATTGGCCAAAGTCCCGAAGTCCCAAAGAACCAAAGTGAATTGGGACCATTCATCGCCAAGAGGGATAGGTGACACAAGATCCAAAAATCCTCAGCAAGAATTTGTGGTCAAGGAGAGAGCGGAATTGCTGAAGACCTGAAGTAGGTCCTGGTCGTTGATCGCCAGGAGGGGTATGTGTCAACAGATCAGAGTCTCTGGGTGAATTCACTTCAGAAGAAATAGGTGTGTAGAAGCTTGAAACTTCTGAAGCCTGAAGAGTTGAAGAGATGAAGTAGATCCTGTCTGTTGGTCGGCAGAAGACACATGTCAATAGATCGAATATTTCAGGGAAAGAAACTTCGAGAGTTTCAATTGAGAATTGAAACTCCTGAAGCTTGGAGATCCAGAGACCCAAAGTGAATCTCAACCATTAGATTCATAGGAAAGGTGGTGTGAATCTATGGACTCCAGGTAAAGACCCAAAAATAATCGGGACCATCAGATCCATAGGGTACATGGTGACAGTTCGGGAACTCCGGGTGAAAACACTCTGGGAGAACATGAAGGAGAAGAGTTTGAAATCACTGAAGCCTGGAAAACCGAAGTAGACGAGATTCATCAATCTGAAGTGGACACTGTTGATGGCTCCTAGATCCCTTGATTCAATAGTAGGAACCAAAACTGCCAACGAGGCCCAATTAGACTCTGTAGCATTTGATAGTGGAATGGTTCTCCAAATATTGTGATCTGACCAATTTATCTATGGGATTTATGTTTTCTTGTGAAGGCTCTTCCTTCATTTTAGACTATCTTTTTTTTTGTATTTTCTCTTGGGTGGGATCGATATGAAATGTAAGCCGGTATAAACCAACTTGGAATCAAAAGCAGGACTAAGTTATAACTACTGGGGAAGAGACTGAACTTGGGATAACATGTTGCTCAAACATGTAGATGACAATTTTATACCACAAGCCTAGTACTAATAAATTAACCATGTGAGCATCCAATTACTGTCTGAGAAACTAATTACCAGAAAGAAAACACATATGCGATAAGACAATGGAAAGAAAAATAATTCACCTACTTAATCATCCATCACATAATAACACCACGATTCATCTTCATAATTAATGTAAAGAACAACCAAATATTGCACCAGATAACTTGACAATAGATTAAATAGCTCTTACTCATTACAACATCATTCATGAAATGAGATAAGAAATAGTTCTTCTTCACGTCCAATCACATGCATTTGATCAAAATAATTTTGTCTCTGGTTCAGAAGGACATCTGTATTAATGGTATCTTGGAAATAATTCTTGACAAAACCAAAACATAAGAGTTTCTTGCAACAACCATCGACCTCTAACTAATTGGTCGATGCTCTTATTTATAACATAAAATTCAACTAAAAATAACGGCTAAGTGTAGTTTAAACAAAACAAAATTCGCCACGTGGTGTCCTCTTATAATAGTTTATTTAATAGTTAAGTTGAGATATTACTTGAAAGGGTGACTTTCCTCATACTCTGACCAACTGATAAATAACTCCTCTCAAGTTTGGGCCCATGGAAATCTTTGTTGCTCCATTGGAGCCACGTAACTTCCTATGACCTCCGCCGCATGTGCTCAGTAATTCACTAGACTAGTGTTTAATTGTTATAGCATAGTCCGAGATCTAATCGGATGTTCCATAAATATTTGCAATTTTCCTGGCATTGCGTCAGTCACATTCACTATCTCTTTGGCCCATAATAAATCTTTCTTGGTATGTGATTCAACTATGTTGCATAAGTCGATGAAGTTGTTGGGGTTTCCAAACTTGGGGAGTCTGATATCCTTCATTTATTTGTTAATTTTCCCCCAATGTTTCTCTCATTTGGCCCACTTCTCTTGAGTTTCTAGGTGTGGTTCTTGAGACATCTTAGCCAAGTACCCAGCTGATTGCTTCATCCAATCAAGACTGTTGTTGCCTAGCATCCATATGCCTTGTTCTTCTTTATCCCGACCCTATTGAACCACATCAATGTATTCGAGTCTCTCCATGGATTGTTGCACCCTTTCATTCCATTGCTCCATATCCTTGCATGTTGCGAGTTCCATGAGAGTGTCTTCCTGGAGCTCAGCTATGTTTTCAGTAAAAAGGTGCCTCTCTTTTTTGAATTGGTTGTAAGCTTCTTCGAACTCGCTTCTCAGATATACTATGGTCTGAGTGGCGCCATGATAGTATTAAGCCAGGTGGCACAAATGTTCTAGTTCCTTCAAGGTAGTCGCCAACTCCTTTTCATCTCATTTGTCTCTATCTAGGGTGGCATCTGAGAGCGCCATCCCCATGCCAAGGAGCTCAGATGTTCTGTCATTTTTTGTTTTTATCAATTTTTCCTCTATAGTGATGAGGATGGAGCGATCCAATGTGATCCTCCTTTTCTTTGTATTTCTCTAGACGATGGCCTTCCACTTTTGATCATAGGAGATCGCATAAATATCGCCTACCTCATCCACAGGTTTGGGAATCTTATGATCACCCCATGTGAGTTTGTTTCCCACATTATCGGTGGTGTATACATGTTCAAGATCGGTTTCTTGGACTTTCTCGTTCTACTCTGATGGCCAGGCCTCTACCTATCGCTTGTCAGAGGTCTAAGTATCGAGTGGAATATAGGCATCGGGAAAAGACTCAATACTTACTTGTTCATCAGCTGTTGAAACACAAATTTCTTTTTGCAGGGATCCTTCCCTTAGCTCATCTAGTTCTGACTTGTCTTTCGAATTGTTTGATCAAGTCTCCGACATACTACGTCTCCTCATGTCGAGGCCACTTTCGTCTTCTTTTTTTCCTATGGGATCTCCTGGGTTTGGAACTTAGGAGTAGGAGAAGGAGTCTTCTCAGGTCCTTTTTCTTCTTGGGCACACACAAGGGTCCCGCGAGATGCCTCCGGGCTTTCATAATCACTATATATATTTATAAACTCGCTCAAAGGATTAGGCATGCTTGTTTCTATTGATACTGATTCGTCACACCTACCAGTGATCCATCTGGTGGAATTGTGGATTCAGGGTCATCTAATCCATTGATGTTATCAAGGTTAATGAAATCAGGGCTGCTTGGCCTCACCGAGCTTTCTTTCAGGCTATCGATCGGAAGCCTTGGAAATATGATGAGGTCTGGGTTATCCTTTGCCCACTTCATTATCTATTGGGTCTATTGATACATGAGTCCCCCCATCCCCTGCATAGCTTGAACCTTAGAGAAATTCCTATATTGTACCCGGGTTACCTGGAAAATATCTGTTGTTCTGGTGGATTCTTGAAGAGCTTCCAATACTTCAACTGATTTAGGTTCTATCCTTTCTTCGTTGGCCCTGAGGATTTCTTGAGTGGTTTGTTCCAAAACTATTACTTTCTCATCCCAACTCATGGCCTTAAAACTGGTTTCTTTAGGGTCAACCATCCTTGTCAATGCCTCATCCCATCTTTGAGAATTTTCAACAAAGATCTCATCCTCAAACCTGTCATGGGAATATGGCTAGTAGGATGATACCTATGACGCATGCTTCAGGACCAGACCCTTGGGGTTGTGCTTGTGAAAATGGCCAGTCTAGAATCAGACTCCAATTGCCTTAACCCTTCTTGCTTGGCCTACATGGTGTCCTTTACCGTGTATAAACCAATATGAAACCTATAGGGTATGAAGGCCCACTTCTTATCCTTTACCAAAGTAGCATTATAACCTTGTAGGATGGTATAATAACATATTTCCCCTACTACTAGTCGATCGAGGACATATACAGGTAACATATGGGGTGCTTCGGTGGCACTGAAAACCCTGATGTAAGTATCGTGCTCATCCAGATACCAATGACCAACTTTCGATACAACCTTTTTGGCTACATCCGACAGCCTTAGACACTCTTTCTTGAACAACAATAAATAAATACGTGTGATAAACTGATCGCAAATGGGAGAGTAGGATTTTTTGTACCTGTTTTCCCACAAGGTTTTGAAATACACATGGACTGGGAGCTGTGATGTATGCTAGCTCAAGTTCATTCTGAAAAAGACATTCCTAGCACAAATGATGTCTAATAGATAAGAATCCATATAGAAGGATGGGTTTTCTCCTTCTTTCGGCGTTTGATCCTATCGTATACAAGTGCTCAACTGTTTGGAGATGATGGCACCCTAGTTAAAACCTATTCCCGAAATGGCTACTGTATAAGCTAGAGGCATCCAAGCCTTTGAAAAATTGGAGTAGTATTTCTCCCCATGAAATCGACAAAGGAGATCCATTAGGTAGATGTATGGCTCCCTCAGGTTAGCAGTCGAGTACCATCCAGAGGTCCGTTTGGTGAACTTTTTATCCTCTCTCCACCACAACGCCATTTCCTTGTTGGTGTCATTTTTCTCATAGAATCTTACAAAAAAATCATTGTTTAGCTGTTTTTCTGGCTCTCTAAGCTTGTAGTAATTATGTACTTCCATTAGGAGGAAAACCCTGACACACTCATCGTTGTCATCATCAATCAAATATCTTTGTGTGTCAGTGTGATTGATAAGCCATTTCAGGAGTTCGATGCAGGGGAATACCAGAGTCCTACTCACCACCATGTGCAGATACACCTTTCGGACATTCGGGAGGAATTCATCATTGAGTCTTCTCGTATTAGGATTGTTCTACGAGGTATATTCAGAGAATTGCTCCCGCTTGATTTTCTTGAAAATTTATTCCCAGCACGGGAATACTGTCTTGGTCCCAATGTTCGCCTATATGTTTTCAAAGGCTGGGGGTTGAACGAAAGCATTCTTGGTGGTTGTTTTATGACGGGCACTAGCTTTGGAGCAAATTCCAATTGTCTTGCAACCGCTGGGGAGGAACCTTCTTCCACCTCTAGTTCTTGTAGCTTTGGTGCTCTTGGAGATTTTCTAGTGGTGGGTTTCTTTGGAGGCATCGTTCCTAAAACCAAAAACGATCCTTTAGGAAAGTGTACAAAGAAAAATTGGAGAAAAATGTATGAAATGAAGCATAAAACATCCATATACTAGTACATACTTGTAACACTTGCTAAACTATTGTTTAATACTCACTGGAACTTGGAAGATATCCCCGGACTGCTCGCCTCGGTCCTGTGGATATTCCAAATTCCTTTGCGAACATAGTAACCTTGTTTTTAATGACTCAAAAGAATATAACGACAAAGATCCTACCAATTGTATTAACCATTTAATATGATTAATGGGTGAAAATCAAAACAATCTACCACTGAATCTCTGCAAATAAATTCTATGAGGGTTGAAGATGAACGTGCAGAGGGAGATGCACTATATCAGTGTGCTCAAACGGTCCTTTTGATTCATGCACGAATTAGCAACTAATGTGATATTCTAGAATTAATTAACCCTTTAAATGCATCGTATCCAGTGTATCTTAGAGCTAAAACATCTCATCATGTCATTTTCTTAGTGGGAAGATTGGGAATCGGCAATATCCTTATGCATGTTTCCGTCAGTATCCTCCTAAGAAAACTTTTGACACCGATGAATTTCATTGTACGATGTTGACGTGGTAAAACTGGTTCGGGGTGCGACATAGGTTTGAGGAGCTAGTAAAGATGCCAGGGAAAACTAGATCATATGTCAGTTCACTAGGGAAATGAAAGATGGCAACAGAGGAAAGGTGGTTTATTCGTATATCTCAGTCAGAGTTGTGTCTTTCAATAGAGGACATGCATTAAAATAAACCTGGGATTTCCAAGGCTAAAAGGTATCGGGGTCGGCGATCAGGGGTTGACTTATCACTTTCTCCACTGGCTATCCTTATAAAATCTTCGTCGACGCTAGAATTTATTGGGATAGGTTCTCATATATAGTTCCATCCCATAGTTCCTTTGTGGGTTATCATACTCAAAAACCCCCGATGCTGAAAACGTTTCGGAAGCCAACGATCGGTGATATAATTTCATTTTTCATGAGCGCTTACTCTTTTAGTCATTCGCTGATGTCGAAGGGATCAGTCATCGGCAATATTCTTAGTGATTCTTGTCATGAAATAAATCTTGTTTCTTCCGACACCGACAAATATTGGGACTCAACAACTTCGGTTCTCTCTAGTGTTTTCTTTCATGCTTAATCCTTTCCAATGCCGAATTCGTTAAGTGTGTCGGGGGAAAGTTTTGACTGTCAATTCTCTAATTTAGATATTAGTCTCTTAAGTTAATGGTTTTTGCACGCTCGAGAAATCTTTGAAATACTTAAATGGAAAAAAAAATGATAAGCAAAGGAAACATTTTTCATATTAAAGTCGAATTAGACAATGCCAAAAGATTAAGTGGTACCCAAAAACTAAAATTTGACATAGACTTTTTTTGTAGAAATTTTAGTACAAATTATGTATTACTTGGATTATCCTGATCTAACAATTATATGCCACTATTAAATACATAATTTCTTCTACAAATATTCTTGCGGAATTTAAAACATGATTGCCAATTGCAATATCAAGAAGAAATATCAATCACACATAACACAAATGTTTTACGGAAATCATAAAGTTAAAAACCCCACTATCATATACTATGTATATATCATGGATCATGAAACAATCTCATAAAAAACTCTAATCCAACATCTCTTAGTACAATATACAATCATCTCACACTGTCATACAAAAATTGACAAATTTGTGTTCCAATTTACTGCTTCCAGACAACTTGCCTCCTCTGTGTAATCCCTGCTAATGGAAATCCCTGCAATGAATGAATCCCTCTTGCCTATGTTTCACAATCCTCATGGGAACATCCACTTTGTGTGTGGTTTCATGAGTGCACTCACTAATGTCACAATTGATAGTCAAACTATCCCTTTCACCTGTTATCTCAACTGGGTCTCCACTAGATCTGACATACATGTAGTTAACAGTGGTAAATCTTCAGTTGCATGTGAGATCACTGATTGTGAATTAATTAATAATTAATTCACTGATCTCTCACTAGTTTAAGTTCATTTACAACTATTACAACTGATCTTAACTCACTTAACTGAGTTAAACTACTTTACAACTCACATAACTACACATCCAACTTTGTTACAACTTTGAATCACTCAGTTACAACTATTTCAACTTGCATGTCCCACTAGTCAATCTTTGAACTCGAATTTCCTATAGATAACTGATTTGCCACTTCAGTTAACTATTTCCAAGTGCTCATTGAGAATAGACTAATATTTATTGTCCATCTATTATTAAGGGATAATAATAGTTGACATACATCTATAAATAGAATTCGCTCACCATCTATAAATAGAGTTTGCTCATCANAAATCTTCAGTTGCATGTGAGATCACTGATTGTGAATTAATTAATAATTAATTCACTGATCTCTCACTAGTTTAACTTCATTTACAACTATTACAGTTGATCTTAACTCACTTAACTGAGTTAAACTACTTTACAACTCACATAACTACACATCCAACTCTGTTACAACTTTGAATCACTCAGTTACAACTATTTCGACTTGCATGTCCCACTAGTCAACCTTTGAACTCAAATCTCCTATAGATGACTAATTTGCCATTTCAGTTAACTATTTCCAAGTGCTCATTGAGAATAGACTAATATGTATTTTCCAACTATTATTAAGGGATAATAATAGTTAACATACATCTATAAATAGAATTCACTCAACATCTATAAATAGAGTTTGCTCATCATCTAAAAATAGACTTCCACCTAAAAATATCTTGAGGCTCCATCCTAGTGTAGGTGCATAATTTTCACTAGGATCTTCTTGTTGAATCTCAACAAATGGAGATTCACTAGGCGAAAGCAAAATCTTTGTTCTTCCTTCATGCTCGGCTGATACGAAATCTGGTGGATAACCTTACTGGTTTTTTCCCTTACATTTGAAATCCTTTAGTTGATGCTTTCGGGCCTGCCCGTGGGGTTTTTAACCTTTATAACTCCTTCATTTCCTGTAACCTTAACTCATTCCCTTTTTGACAAAAATCTAGTAAAGTATTCACTGGCCTAAAGCCTTTAGTCTCCTTTAATCATTTTCTATGGTGTTGCTCCGCTGCCAACGAGCATACTTAGCCCCAATGGAGTCACCCTGAAATCACAGACATTTCTTTGCTTCCAGCAAGCATCCATAGACCCGACGGAGATATCTGCATACCCTCTCCTACTGTTCACTTGTTTGATAATATCAACTTTATTCTGGCATGATGCCCCGATTGAGTGGGAGAGGATGATGTTTGTTTATTTCACAAAGTGAGATGGTTAAAGTGAATCCTTTGCTAGTTTTGTGTTTTGAGTTCATGTAGTCCTTTCCAAATTTCCTTCTTTCCCTTAATGTCTTACCAAACCACTAAGCATACACTTCTGATATTTCTCCGAAGTTGTTCATTTACACAGGTTAGATAGAGGACTCCTCAAAGCAACCACAAGCTCCTCAATTATTCTTGTGTTTTATATGAGAGATGAGTTAAGAACAGAGTTTTCTATGTCGCATAATTTGAGGTCAACCATTTTCTTGCTAAACACAACTTTAAAAAGAGAAGAAATCGAGAAAGAAAAATAAAACAACAAAAAATGTATTTCGCAATCATGAAAACATTCATACAAAACAAAAAACATTTTCATTTTATTTTTATTTTTTTATATTATATTATTATTGGAAATATTTTTTGAGGGCTTGGCCATTTACTTGGAGGGTGTCAGGCTCCCCCCTCAGATTCTGTAACCGATAAGTTCCTACTCCAATATTCTTAGCCAACTGGAAAGGTCCAAGACACACATTCTAAAACTTAGAATGCTTCCCATTTGGCTCATTTGCTCTGTCCTATTTTAGGACTAAGTCTCCTACTTCAAAAAATTTCTCTTTATCCTTATGCTTATCAAACCATCTTTTCACTATCTATTGGTGAGATAGAAAATTTGGCTTATCCTTTTCTCACTCTTCTTCTAACATGAGCAGAGTATCAATTATTTGTTGTATGACCGATGAGGGTTCCCATCTGGAATCTTGGGCTAGTTGAAGAGATGGAAGATAAAGCCTATTTGGGAGAATGGATTCCTTCCCATAAACTAGAAAGTACGGGGAATTTCCTTCCTTGGGTGTAATCCTATCATCCCATAGAGCATTAAGGAGTAGATTATGCCAATTCCTTCGGTTGTCTACAACCGTCTTCTTTAATATTCTCACTAGGTTCTTATTAGTTGATTCTGCCACCCTGTTTCCCTGTGGATAATAATTTGCAGAGTACCAAATTATGATTCCTTTACCTAGAGAAAACTCTTTCAATAGAGTGGAAGAAAAATAAGCTGCATTATCAAAAACTAGAACAAAAGGTACACCAAACCTTGTGATCATCTATTGTTCTATGAATCGGATCACCACCTTCCAATTTACATGAGTCAGAGGGATAGCCTCTACCAACTTTGTGAAATAATCGGTGGAAGTAAGTATATACTTGTGTTGTTTCGAAGAACTAGGCGTAATTTATCCTATGATATCCAACCCCCATTGCTCAAAAGGCCTAGAGACAGTCACTGGTTGGAGTGGGACTGTTGCTCTCTTCTCCCTCCCAACACTTATTTGATAAGTTTTACAGTTTCTAACGTAGGTGTGAGCATCTTTGAACAAGGTGGGTCAATAATAGCCAACTCTCAGTATCTTATGAGTGGTGGTGTTTCCTGTGAAATGTCCAACGAAAGGGCCATCATGGAGTTCCTTCAGAACTTTGTCTGCATCTTCACGTAAAAGAGATACTAAAAGTACCCCATCATAATTAATCCGAAAGAGTATTGAATTTATGAGGCGACGTTGTGAAGACTTTAACCTGAGATCTCTCCTTTCCCCAGGGTTGAGATTTTCTGGACAAATCCCATGTTGTAGGAGATAAGATAAATTCTCATACCAAGACTCTAGACTTGGGGAAATGTATGAAGCTTCACCACACCATAATGCCATTTCATTCTCCCATCTGGAAGCTTCATTTACTTGGTCCTGGGCTTCAGTTGCAAGTTTGCACAACCCTTTCCCTTTAACTAGTTTGGCAGGTTTTATATCTAGATCAAATTCTTGGAACACTGCCATCCAGTTCCCTCTTCTTTCCCCCATCTCTTGTTGATTAAACAAGGATCGGACCGCAGGGTGAAGCACAATCACTTTGGTGTGTTTCTTGAGGATCTAAGACCTGAAGTGCTTTACTGCCTTATATACCATAAAGGCATGTTTATCAATAGTGGGACAATTGAGTTCGACTCCCTGGAGATTATTGCTCATGAATGACACCAGATCCTCATTGTTTCCATCATCCTTCTGAGTCAATAATGCAGCTAATGATTGGACGGAGGAGAAAGTATAGAGGAAGAAATCCCTATTGCAATCGAGACTTCGTAATACAGGGGCCTAGGGTATAACAGTTTTAATATTTTTGAAATCATCCTTTCCTTCATTATCCCACTTAAATACAACATCTTTGTGAATCATATTTTGTAAGGGTTTGACAGTTTCCACGAAATCGAGAGTGAATTTCCTCACGGAATTGATTTTCCCCAAAAAATACTGTATAGTTTTTTTGTTGTGAGGCAACGAGAGTTGAGCTACAACCTTAATCCTTTCTGGGTCTATGTGAATGCCCACTCGAGATATAATGTGGCCTAGGAGCTTACCTTCCTTGATGTTGAAAATAGTTTTCTTGGGATTTAATGATATACCATATCTCCTACACCTTTCAAAAATATGAGTTAAGTCTTGGATGTGCTCTTCTCTGTTCTTTGAATACATAGTTATGTCGTCTAGATATACTACCACACACTTGTTGATTATTCCCCGAAATGCTACATCCATGGCCCTTTGGAAGGTCGCCTCTGCATTGATTAAGCCAAAAGGCATGTTTTTATAAGTGAAGGTTCCCCACTTGGTTCAGAAGGTATTTTTCAAATGATCTTCCTCCAAAACCATGACTTGCTTGTACCCTGAGAAACTGTCCAGTAGAGAGAAAATATCCGAGCCAGACATGATTTGTAGGAGTTTCTCCATTGGAGGGACTGGGTAATTGTCCTTTTCTGAATCTCTGTTGAGGTTCCTAAAGTCTAAGCATAAGGGAATTTCTCCGGACTTTTTCCTCACAGGAACTAGATTTGCTACCCATGCAGAATGCCTAACCTATAAGATGATCTTGGCATCTAAAAGTTTCTTTATTTTATGATACATGAGAGGTTCCATGGATGTGTGATAATTTCAGAGCTTATGGTGGAAGGGTTTCACCTTGGGTTTTAACGCTACAGTGTGTTGAATGATACAGCTGTCATAAGTTTTCAGATCTCATTAGGACCATGCAAAGACATCTTGATATTGTATAAATAGTTTGAGGTATGCCTTTCTTTCCTCTTTAGATATAGTCTTGTCAATATTCACATTCTTTGGGTTTTCCGGGGTTCTGAGATTTATAGTTTTATGCAAGGGACATGACCTATCGGTCTTTGCATTTTTAGGCCCCCTAAATCGTTCTTTTAGGTCAAACAAATTTTCCAAATTAGCTACCCCTTTCGGGATGGTGTGATATTTTGATCTGTCAATAGGTTGACCTGTCCAAGGATTAGTTTCTATTGATTTCTCCTAGAATACTTCATCGTCGATGGCCAAATATTTGAAATTGTCTTGGTTAGTCAAGAATTTTATGATCTTTGCATCTCCTTCAAAGAATTTTTAATTATAAATGTTGTTAGGAACCATTGGTTTGTAGAGTAGTTCGACAGTGAATCGAGAGGCTTCATAATCTTCTAGATGTGGCCAAAGAATAAAAAAGGATGTTCTTTGCTCTAGGGATCACAATGATATTGAAAGCTTCAAAATTCTCTATTAACCTATGTAATTCCTGGTGATAATTCTTTAGGTGTGGGGAATTGCAATGTATAGTATTCCTTACTTGTCTAACGATAATCTCCAAGTCTCCAAAAAAATTCAATTCTTTGGCGTTTAATTCTATGGATTTATTTAACCCTTGTACTAGAGCTTCATAATCAATGGTGTTATTGGTGCATTTGAATTCTAGTCTATAGAATATGAAATGATTTTTACCTTTTGGATCAACAAGGATGCACCTTGTGCCTGATCCTTCCTGTGATTTAGATACATCAAAGTATATGGTCAAAATTTGTGAACGACAATCGCCCTTTTCCTCTTTCTTATTACTTTTTGGCTCCCCTATATTTTTTTCTATAATCTCTAGTGCAGGGTATTGACATAAGAGGGTGTCTTCTGTCGGTATCGGTGACTTCGCTTGAAAAACCATTTCAGAGTTTTGAGAGAGAGGGACATTGGATAAGAGAGGAGAAAAGTTCCCGAAGTGGGAATCGCAGGAATAAATGCCTAGAATGGGGAATTCTGTGGACAAGGGTTGGTTCATGGTTTCTACATCAGTGACCGTATGTTTCAAGTATCTCTCCCTATCGATTCTGATCATATTCTTGTATCCCTTCAGTGGTAGCCAAAGGTGTGCCTAGTCTGTACTAAATTACCTATTTAACTTATCAAACCAATCTTGACTTAGAAATAACCCATAGGCCTCTGGGATGTCTACTACCATGGTGTCAATCACTTGCACAAACTTAGGATGTGTCGCTATCCTGATCATTACATATTTGAGTTCCCCCATGACTTTGATTTGGGTTCTGTCTAGTTGTATCACATATTTATCTCTTTTGAGAGGAATGAAATTTAATTTTTTGCAAATGGAAAAGGGAATAACCTTGGTGTTGTGGGTGGAAAAACCCCCTATGGACTAGCACTAAGGGTTCTGTAATGCATGCAAAAATGACCATCTAAAATATCCTACTTTTTACTATCATCCCAACATAGACCCCACATTCAAGAATAAAACACAAGGATAAAAGGATCCGGTAACTCTACCTTGAACTTCCATGTTTGGTGTCGATCCTTTCGCATTTGGTAGCTCCTTGACTACAAGTTTCCTCCCAAATCCAACCTACATTCATAAACAAACAAACAAAGAACTCCAACCATGCATGTTATATATGAATTAGTGGGTCAGAGGTTCTAATAAAATATAATCAAAACTAAATATTTGAACACCTCATATGGCGAGGCGGGAAAAGTACTTCTTTCTTATGAACCTCACAAAAGTAACTTACAATGGTTTGAGATTGGCCACTGCTCCTAGAACCTGGTCCTAGGCTCCTCTTCAACTATACACCAATCGCTTCCACATATGCTTCTCTTCACAAAATGGTTGCAAAAGATTAGGGAAAGGGGAATACAAAAAAGGGCAGAGTTTCTTTTCTATTATTTTCTCCTTTTTGTAAATGGGACCCCTACCTCTTATTTTATAGGCTAGAAGAGGGTAGTTATCCGGTTGAGTGACAGACTATGAGTGGTCAAACAGTTTAGGAAATTACCCGAAAATCTGTATTTCATCTGCAATTTTCTATTTTTTGTGGTTTTGTTAGTATATGCGGGATATAATGGGTTAGCTAGCATATATATGCGGGCAACAATGGTGCAGGGTGCATATGACTTCAAAAGGATGGATTTTTTGAAGAGTTGTTCAATGGTGGCTTGGAAAAAATGGAAAATGAGATGGCCTGATGCTAGGTATGCATGTTTGGTGAAAATTAGGGTTATAACAGATGCCCTCTAATGTGCGAGGTCAGAAGAGCATCTGATGGCCGAAATACATTACCAATCTTCACCATCATATGAAGCGAGTGAGCCTAGGGACTAGAGTTCAAGAGGTGCCATCTACAAAAATAACAATTGTCTCACCAAGGTGGGCATACCCATGCTCGGAATGAAATAAAATCATGGCTGCCAATCAAATACACTGCAGATCCATGTCATATAACTATATAAAGTGTATCCATGAGTGATACACAGTGGATCTACATCTTGAAGGAAAAAATATATACATGTATAGTATCCACATTCAAGAAGATAAGGATGCCTGATGGCTAGATATGAGGCCTTCAGAGCTTGAGAAACAAATTCAAAATCTTCATAACTTGGGTAAGAGTTTAATATGAGTGTATGACTTCACTACCCAGAGGTCTTTGACGACTCGTCGGGGAACATACTAGAGGATCTTGATGATCAGGCTGAGAGCTTCACTGATTTCAAACAAAGACTTGATTGGGCTTTTGGGATGGTCGGGCATGAGGTCAAGGTACAAACTGCAGAAGAGCCGACTCAAGCTTGGTAAAAACTTCCCTTGGAGAACAACATGACAAATGACGAGACTCAGGAAGCATGGTATTAACATAAGTTCACGATGCAGGAGGCAATGAAAACTCTCCATATGTTTGGAAGAATAACCAAATGGAGGAGGAATCAGCTCTATGTAGTGAGAAAAACTTCCTAAGGTCAAATTAAATCACCGATCTTGATAAACAAATGGAAGGATGTGCTTTGTCCAAGGGAGACTCATTGTCCTGCCAAAAGAGAAAATATTTTTCCCTTCCTCTTTTTGGGGCATATTTGATTTTTTTTTGTCTTTTTCAATAATTTGTTGGGAATCTTGAAAAAGAATAAAAGAATGATACGTTACAAAGGAGGAACCACTACTAAATTTGAACATTTTTGTGACGAAGTTTCGTAGGAATAGGGTCGTTGTTGCGACCAATATGATTTTTTTTTTCATCAGAATCAATTTGTCGGTCTAGAAACAACACATGGATCTTTGCCGGTCTAGTGACTAGGAAAAAAAGCCTATTCACAATAGGCAAAAGTTACCATTTGTCGGTCCATCAACCAATATTAGTCAGTCTAGCGACCAACTTTAGTCGCAAGCCTTGCTAGCATCTCTAAGGAAAACATAACCTTGGTCACTCTAGCGACCATAGTTAGTCGGTCTAACAACTAATATTAGTTGCAAGAGCAACCAAGATAACCCTGTCAAACTTAGTCAATAAACCATGGTTAGTTGGTAGAACGATGAATATTAGTCGCTAGACTGACCAACCCTGAAGCTAAAAAGGTCAAACAAAAGACGAACAGGTAGTCGCTAGAGAGATGCGGTTACATACTTTACGACCAAATGGCTATACAAGCGATGAACCTGTTTGTCGCTAGAGAGACAAATGTTGGGTTTTTTTTTTTTTTAAATATGCCATTCACACTGGAAAAAGCCCAGACTAGCAAGCTACAAAACCATACTTTCATTATGTACTTGGGAGCTAGCACTGGAGTCAACCCCGTAATGGTCAATATCGGTGATCCAATTTACCTTGTCATTTCTAGATGTAAGCACCATTGTGATGAGTCTCAATCCATGCGAGGGGATTTAATATCGAGCCTCAAAATNCGGAGGAGATTTCACAAGAGAAGAACTCCCTTATGGAGTATTTGGGCACTATTAAATCGAAGGAATTCCTGTTAGATGTGGAAAATCAATGCCTAAGAGAAAAATCCAGGGAACAATGTTATCGGAATAATAAGTAGGTGCAGACACTAACAGATCTCCCTAGATCCACCTAGATCTAGAACAAAACATGACAAGACATGACTCTTTCCCTAAGTTTCGACCATTGAATTAGCTAGTAAGGAGGAACAAGTGACATACCTTTGTATCGCTTCCTTAGGTCTCTGTTGCTCCCGCTTCGCTCCGATGCTCTCATGAGGTCAAGACCAAGACAACATAAACCAACCAAAGTGAAGATAGCAAAATGTATTCAATCGTCCACTTATGTGTATGATCAAGGAATTACGCAATAAAGTGAGAATGACGTTATGGGAAAAGGACATGACGTTGTATCATATTAATTGAAAGTAGAAGATGCAACATGATTGCCTTGATGTCGCAAGATTCCTTTCGGTGACTCTTGGTTCCAACACACACACTTTCTCTGTCCTTGCATGAAGAAGATCCAATTCCTCTTGATAGACCTCATAGAGTCTCCAAGCTTCTATCCAAGCTGGGTTCTTCATACAATTCCTTCACCAATTCTTCAATTAATCTTGCTTAACCTTTTCCATGAGAATAATTTCAATATATAGGACAGTGTAAGATGGTTACATGGATGATAATGATCCCACCAAATCAGGGAAGCCAGTAAAATGATAACCATACGAATACCAACCCATTTTCTAGAAGATCCCCTTCTAGAACCCTCAAGACTTCTTCCTTTTTCCAAACTTGAAAACAAGTTCGCACCCTATGTATAGAGAACAGTGCGAGAATTTCACACCCTAGATGAAGGTGGCCTACAAGAATGGGTCATTCTCACACCCTAGGCTATAAGCAGCCTGCAAAATCACTTTGAAAATATGCTTTCTAGAAGGAGATAAATGCCACTTTTCTCAGGAGAAAGTTCTTGTTGGGAGACTGAGTACACCATTGTTAATACACCATTAATATGACCAAAATCATGTGTAACAAAATGTCCCCCAAAGTATGAGGCTGAAATCAGTGAAAGACGAAATACTTTGTAAACTGTGTGTGTGTGTCAGAAACCAGGAGTGCACCTAATTGAAAACTTGCAAACAACCAAGCATCTGTAGAATATCATACTAGTTCTGAGGTAGGTATTCCCATACTCAGATCATGGGTAGATGACATCATAAACATAGGTCATGGCCACCAATCATACATTGTGGATCCATGCCATCAAAATATCGCATAGCCACCGAGAATACACTATGGATCCATGCAAGAAAATTCAAATTAAGATGACATAGCCACCAGACATGCAAAGTGGATGTATGTGTCAACGAATTATACATATTCCATCATATCTTAGATCAAAGAGATGAGACCCAGGATCTTCAAACCCATCATCTATAGTACAAATCTACCCATGTGATTACATGTGCTGAAGTCGAACATGGTAGAAACCACTTGATTACTGGTCATTGATGAAACAATTAACAAGTGCGAGGGAAATCACCATTAATGTCAATGACTCCCAAGGTACTCTAGTACAATCCACTGAATGTGAATAAATGAGTTGAGGTCGAACATTCGACAGAATCTCTTGATCAGGGGTCAATGATGAAAACCCACTGTCGAAAGCGAGGAAACCTGCCATTGAGGCATGCAAGTTCCAAGGTACCAAATAATTTCTAAGTCTTGTTTACGGATAATGAGCTGGAGTCGACGGAACAAAACTTGTCATAGGAGGGCTTTGGTGTATCCGCCATCAATGACACGAAATGAATAATAGACTTTGAAGGCAGAACAGAGTATGTTGTAAGTTGAACTGGACACAGGGAAGGTCGACACGGAGAGAATGGACAACTGTAGATGGCCAACTCAATTTCGTATGAACTTCTCTTGAACATATGAATGGCACGACCAATGATTTGGCAGCATTGACTCAGAGACGACTCGGGATATGACCTTGTAGAAAATTGAATGAGAGATGAATGGATTTCCAAAACTGGCTTCAGATAATGAATAAGGGGGTGTCATATTCAAGAGTGACACTTACTGTCAATAATATGAATACGAAAACATATCCCTTTCCCAAATTTTCCCCCACCATTTTTGGCGAGTACCTCTTTATTTTTATGCAAGCTTGAGGAGGATAACATATGCTTGTTGATGTAAGCTCATCCTTCGGAGTATGTTTAACGAACCTCGGGAAGGAGTGGTTCGGTCCCATTACGGGTCTTTCGATGTTTGTTTAATGAGTCCAAAGATGGAAAACTCGAAGGTTGTTCATGATTATAGAGTCTGGAAAAAAACTTAAAAGAGAACTCTCTCAGTTCCTTTTTCGTAAAATAGTCTTATGAGACCGAAAAAGAGATAAATTATCGTTGAACAGATTCTTTCTTCAAATACTTTAACGAGTGTGAAAATAACAAGATCGCTCAGAAATATTTTCATGTTTAGAGAGTCTGAAAAGAGCTTAAAGAGGACTCCAGGGGGTTCCTTTTTCATATAACCTTGTTGAGCCCGAAAAAGTGATAAAAGTGTGCTCGATTATGTTCTCATGTATTTTCGAGCATGAGAACAGACAAAGGCCAAGCTCGAGGTTTTGTGCAAAAAACCATAAAAAAAACTCAAACATGTGATGAAAAAGAGAAAAAATATCTGTATCCCTGCATATGGACGTCGAAGTCGTCATGTCTGCAAAAATTTACACTCATAAGGGTGTTAGGCATTAGGTTAAATAAATAAAACAATTATAAAAACCAATAAAAATGGCAAAAAGTAAATATAAGTGGGTAAAAGTTCTTTTTACCATAGTCACTGTAACTTTGCCAAGCTTTTAGCCCAAAACCCTTCTTTTTCCCTTGAATTTCGGCACTCGATTTTGGAAGGTACAAACAACCATTTGGAGAACCGTCTCCAGTAGTGATGTAAGCTTCTTGTCTTTTATCTTTTCATGGTTCAATTTTTCATTTTCATTGGTAAATTTCAAGTTTTTGAGCTTGTTTTAGGGCTCAAATTTGCACTCAGGCATTCTCACAGGATAGCCACATGGGACCTGCGAG
The DNA here is from genome assembly GCA_032191745.1 of Picea mariana. Lineage (NCBI taxonomy): Eukaryota > Viridiplantae > Streptophyta > Pinopsida > Pinales > Pinaceae > Picea > Picea mariana. Next base: position 19,485 of record JASDQU010013561.1, on the reverse strand, counting down.
AATTCATGATTATCACAAGTGGCCGCAAAGGCACCTACTAGAACCTCTCATTGTGCCAAAGGGGCACCTGCGAGAACCGCAAAGTGAAAATTTTGTTTAATGTTTTCTCAATGAAAAATGTCCCAAGTCTTGAAGAGAGTTGTTGACCTTCTTATTATGTGTCTTATGCAGGCATTTGGCTATCACCATGGTTTTGGAATGGCATGAAAGAGAGCATGAAAAAGATGATGCTATTTTTGGGAATAACTTGGGCACCGTTGTCGCTTTGTGAGACTGTGGTCTCCTGAAATTCTTCCGGATCCCGGGTATGAGGGCCCAGGTCAGGCTGTTGGAGTACCTCATTCATATGTGGGACGTGGAACAACAAGTATTCCACATAGGGGTCCACATATTGTCCTTGGATATCGAGGATGTTTATTTCCTGACAAGACTATCACGGCATGGGTACCACGCTAGCTTGATTGGTAGCCGAGGTGGTGGGCTGCCTATGAGTGAATACTGTCGTTTGTACTGTGTTCCAAAGGTGGAAAGGAGCAAAGGAAAAGTGGCCATTTGGGGGGTGTAGGATTTGACCCTTAGCACTATTTTGTTCACCATTGCTCGTATGGATGGGAGTGTTGATCCTCACATGGCTCTCCAGAGCTACTTTTAGTATTCCATAGAGTGTACTAAGCCTCAGGTCTTTAACTGGGTAGACACAGTCCTTTGTAGCGTGAAGAGGCAGTTGACTAAATGCAAGAGAGGCGACCTGAAGCAATTCAGGTATGGGTCATTGTTGGTGTCCTTCTTTCTTGAGAGGGTTCCCTTGTTGAGGCTGTAGGTTGAGTGGGGTTTACTGGCTCCAGAGGATCCAAGAATGTTGAGGTGGTGTAACCTCATGGCCCAGCATGTAGCTGGACCAATCATTAAATACAATGATTCCTTCTTTGACTGGCTGCGACCACAGATGTTGATGGTCGACGATTATGAAATGTTGGGTTAGACTTCCGAGGAGATCCGGGCTTGGCCCTGCCCAAGGGTGCTTAGTGAGGGGATCTTGGTAAGAAGTACACATTTTTTACTTTTTCAATGTTTTTGTGAATTTTATCATATGAAAATGTTTTTATGTTCGTCCAAGGTCTAATTACAAAAATCTTTTGGATGACACAAACATGGGGCCTTATCGACCTCTGGGTACTTCTCCTATTCAGCGACGAGGAGAGGTGGCTCCAATGCCACGATGGGATGCTGAAGATTATGAGGCAGTGGAACAAAAATTGGAGGGTTTGACTGCAGACATTCTAGACATGCCTCTTGGAGAGGTCCCGCGATGTTATCAGCATCATACGGTGGGAGTGTCAGAGTCTACTGGCTGACTGCTTCAGAGGGTTGCTCAGGAAGTCGTGTGTTACCGTGAACGTCATCCATGACGTCACTTTGTAGAAGCTATGAGCTTCAGATTTTGAAATTTTGGGCCTCAAATAGAACTTTTTGTAAAAAACTTTTTGATCGTTATATATACATACGGCTTCTACCGGCTTATCATGTGTTGTGTGATACTTGTGATGTGATTGATTTATAAATGACCCAAATGTCTGTCTAGTACATAGTTATCTAATGCATCGGTTAATGTATTTAGACATCTAGGAATATGTTGATACTCAATATAATCAAACTAATGTTCCAAGAGGCGAATTTGCAAATACACCCATAACAAAGTAGGACCTCCAATAGCATAGGCATTACTTAACTGTAGTACTACGAGCTGTGAATTGAGTCACACAACCAAGTAACGGATACCGAGCGAGATAGCATCAATCAACAATTCGATAATGATGCTATACTCTACAATATTGTTGGTCACACAGCCGAGGCACACACCTCGTAGAGTGATAAGTTCATTTGTAAGGGCATAAATTGCCCACGTAGCAGAAGCAAGGTTCTGAGTACTATGACTAGCGCCATCAGTGAAGCCAATGTGGGGTAGCAAACATGGATGATTTTAGGGGCTAAATTTTGGTCATGGGCTAATTTTCCATGGTTTTTCTAAAAATGAGATTCGTTATTTTAAAAATGATTCACCCAAATTCTATAGAATAAAATTATTTTACCTTATAAATCGCCAAATTTTTATAAAAGTTATATAAAATACTTAGAAATTTGAATTTTTTACAAAAATATCGCCAAATATTTATAGTTGACATATGAGGGATTAGTACGATTCGCCAAGGTTTCTACATTTTAAAATAAATTTCCATCCTTAAAATCATCCCTAGTAGCGAAGACTCTGACATCTGGAAATCAAACACAACGTCACATAAGGGAAGAGATCAGATAACGAAAAAATCATACTACAGTAATACACAAGAATTATGGTACAATAAAATACAAGTACTCGTGCATAGGTGATCTTATGCATAGTACTTCTTTAAGTACAACCCATTTATGGGTTCACTCAAAGGGATACCATCATAATCTACTAACTTGTAAGCTCCTTTTTCCAAAACTCGTCTAATGATATAAGGACCTCGCCACATGGCTTCGAATTTTCTAGCCCCTAGCATATCTTAATCTTGTTCATAGAGCAGAACCAGATCTCCTTCGGAGAAAACGCGAGGCTTGACATGTTTGTCGTATTGGGCCTTAACACATTTCTTCTGGGGTTCTATGAATAGGGTAGCATCGCGTTGAGTTTCGTCTAATCGCATGAGATACAATAGATGTTCTTCCTCGACAGAAGTGTTTGGTAGGAGTTCGATGTCTAGTTTTGAGGAGGGTATCTCGCATTCAATCAGGAGGATGGCTTCCATACCATAGACTAACCGAAAATGTGTAAACCTAGTAGCAGACTTAACAGATGTCTGGTAAGCCCATAATGCTAAAAACAACATTGTGTGCCAACTTGTTTTGTGAATCCCTATCGTTCGTCGAAGCATGGTTATGAGAACTTTATTAATTGCTTCAACTTGGTCGTTGGCTTGTGGGTAATAGGGCGTTGAGTTTTCATGGCAAAGACCCAACTTTTCAGTGAGTTTGGACATCATGAAGTTTCTAAAGTGGCTACCATGATCGGTGATGACAGCCTGAGGAACACCAAAATGAGCTATGATGTGATTGAAAATGAATAATGTTGCAGTCTTTCTAGTATTGTCAAATGTCGTCATCGCCTCGGCCCATTTCGTAAAATAATCTATGGCTACAATAATGTATCCATGCCCCCTAGCTAAGTGGGGGTGACATGTCATGAAATCGATGCCCCATTTCGCAAAGGGACCAACAGAGACCACGGGGTGAAGAGGAGCGGGATGTGACCATATCTTATGATTATAGGTCTGGCAGGCGTGGCATTTTTGGATGGAGATTATGCAATTGTTAAATAAAGAAGGCCAAAAATACCCTGCTCATAAGATATTTTGGGTAGTAGCATACAAAAACATATGACCACCATAGGCTCCAGAATGGCAGTCATTTAAGGCTTTCTCGGCTTCGTCGAATGTGAGGCAGTGTAAAAAAAATAAGTCAATCCCACGACGATAAAGAGTATCCCTGAGGATAATAGATTGACGGGCTTGGTAGCGTATTTGACGCTGGTCAGTACTGGACAAATTGGGCCAGAAAGTATGGGTTTGGAGATATATGATGATATCGCCATACCAAAGATCATCAAAGATAATTAGGAAAAGGGATTCATTAGGTACTGAATTGGCTGCTACATTTTCCGTTTTAGAGTAGGGAAAGTCACATATCAACTCGGCAAACACTAAGGACATCTTGGGCTTAGCTCGTTCGAATTCAAAGTCAAACTCCTGGAGTATCATGATCCATTTGGAGTATTTTCCCCCTAGAAATTGACGTTTGAGAATGTGTTGCATAGGGTTGCAGTTAGAAATCACCGTAGTCTTGCGAAAGAGGATATAGTGCTGGAAGCGTTGGACTGCTTGGATGGTTGCGAAGGCCAATTTTTCGACATGTAAATACTTGGTTTCAGTAGGTGTTAGACTTCGACTCAAGTAATAGATAACATGTTCATCATGAGAATACTCCTCTTGGACGAGAACCATAGCGATGGTGTAATCTGAGGCTGTGAGGTAGAGGAAATAATCGCAACTGTAATCGGGGGGGGGGAGAAGAGAAGCGAAGCATGTGTTAAGGACAGTTTCAATGCTTCGAAGGCTTTTTTGGCAATGTTATTCCATACGAACTTAGACCCCTTTTTGAGTAGTCGCGTAAATCAACGAGTTATCTCGACATAGTTTGGGATGAAATGATGAAGAAATTTTTCTTTCCCTTGCAAACTTTGTAACTGACAAAGTGTAGAAGGAGGAGGGAGATTGAGAATCGCCTCTACCTTTAAAGGATCTACTCTGATCCCTTGATGTGAGACAATAAAGCCTAGAAGTCGGTCGGATTCCATGCAGAAAATGCATTTGTGAGGATTCAAGCGTATGTGGTAAAACCAACAGCAGAGGAAAATGGCTTGGAGGTGGATTGGATGATCAACCCGGCGCATGGAATGAGTGGGTAAGTCATCAAGGTATGGCTGCACGATGTGCTTGATATCATGGAAGGTGTAAGACAAGCATGCTAAAAATTTGTGTTGGCGTTCTTGAGACCAAAAGGAAGTTTCCGATAGGCAAAAGTGCCCCAAGGACAAATGAAAGCGGTTTTGTGTTGATCCTCGGGAACAATATTGATTTGATTATACCCAAAGAAACCATCCATCAGAGAGAATATTTCACTTCTGGTGCAATCATTGACAATTTGGTCGACGAAGGGGGTAGGAAAGTTGTCTTTGGGACAAGATTTGTTAATATCCCTATAATCAACGCATACGCAGATTGTGCCTTGTTTCTTGTCAATCGGGTGATCTAAAAATAGAAGGCTGACTTGTTATGCTATGCAAGCACCCTCTACTTCAATAAAATAAACCTTAACAGGACCTTGCTTCATGTGTTAAACTATAAAAGATGGTTTATGTGTTTAAGTTCTTGCTTCTTCTTTGCAATGTGCATATGTGAGGAATGTTCTTTTAAAAGGTTAATCATGTGTTATAAATCAATACACAACAATATAAAGTGCAACAAATAACACATCAAAATCACATCAATACCAAGATGATAAAGGAGTTCACCCCTCTCTGGGCTACATCTCCTTGAGCCTCCTTCAATGGACTTGGCTCTTTGGGATTAGTTTTTCAAATTCTCTTTACAAGCTGATTCTCAACTCCAATGGATTTACAGACTGTACCATTGGGTTCAAAATACATAAAAACCCCAAATTTGACTATTAGAACTCTGCAAATGGATCTTGTCTCATCCAGTAATGACCTCTTCTACATGTGACCTCCAAGCTTCCCTGAGCTTCAATGGAGAAAAAATACCTGTAGAAGTCCTCCAATGG
>JASDQU010013561.1:0-12063 GCA_032191745.1 Picea mariana | reverse complement strand
TGTAAGGGTTTGATAGTTTCCGCGAAATCGAGAGTGAATTTCCTCATGAAATTGATTTTCTCGAAAAAAGACTGTATAGGTTTTTTGTTGTGAGGCAATGAGAGTTGAGCTACGGCCTTAATCCATTCTGGGTCTATGCAAATGCCTGCTCGAGATATAATGTGGCCTAGGATCTTACCTTCCTTGATGTTGAAAATAGTTTTCTTGGGATTTAAGGATATACCATATCTCCTACACATTTCAAAAATATGAGTTAAGTGTTGGATGTGCTCTTCTCTGTTCTTTGAATACATAGTTACGTCGTCTAGATATACTACCACACACTTGTTGATTATTCCCCGAAATGCTACATCCATGGCCCTTTGGAAGTTCACCCCTGCGTTGATTAACCCAAAAGGCATGCGTTTATAAGTGAAGGTTCCCCACTTGGTTCAGAAGGTATTTTTCAAATGATCTTCCTCCAAAACCATGACTTGCTTGTACCCTGAGAAACTGTCCAGTAGAGAGAAAATATCCGAGCCAGACATGATTTTTAGGAGTTTCTCCATTGGAGGGACTGGGTAATTGTCCTTTTCTGAGGCTCTGTTGAGGTTCCTAAAATCTACGCATAAGAGAATTTCTCCAGACTTTTTCCTCACGGGAACTAGATTTGCTACCCATGCAGAATGCCTAACCTATAAGATGATCTTGGCATATAAAAGTTTCTTTATTTTATGATACATGAGAGGTTCCATGGATGTGTGATAATTTCAGAGCTTATGTTGGAAGGGTTTCACCTTGGATTTTAATGGTATAGTGTGCTGAATGATACAGGTGTCATAAGTTTTTAGATCTCAGTAGGACCATGAAAAGACATCTTGATATTGTATAAATAGTTTGAGATATGCCTTTCTTTCCTCTTTAGATATAGTCTTGTCGATATTCACATTCTTTGGGTTTTTCAGGGTTCTGAGATTTATAGTTTCATGCAGGGGACATGACCTATCGGTCTTTGCATTTTTAGGCCCCCTAAATCATTCTTTTAGGTCAAACAAATTTTCCAAATTAGCTACCCCTTTCGGGATGGTGTGATATTTTGATCTGTCAATAGGTTGACCTATCCAAGGATTAGTTTCTATTGATTTCTCCTAGAATACTTCATCGTCAATGGCCAAATATTTGAAATTGTCTTGGTTAGTCAAGAATTTTATGATCTTTGCATCTCCTTCAAAGAATTTCCAATTAGAAATGTTGTTAGGAACCATTGGTTTATAGAGTAGTTCGATAGTGAATCGGGAGGCTTCATAATCTTCTAGATGTGTCCAGAGAATCAAAAAGGATGTTCTTTGCTCTAGTGATCACGGTGATATTGAAAGCTTCAAAATTCTATATTAACCTATGTAATTCCTGGTGATAATTCTTTAGGTGTGGGGAATTGCAATGTATAGTATTCCTTACTTGTCTAATGATAATCTCCAAGTCTCTGAAAAAATTCAATTCTTTGACGTTTAAGTCTATGGATTTCTTTAACCCTTGTACTAGAGCTTCATAATCAACGATGTTATTGGTGCATTTGAATTCTAGTCTACAGAATAAGAAATGATGTTTACCTTTTGGATCAACGAGGATGCACCTTGTGCCTGATCCTTCATGCGATTTAGATACATCAAAGTATATGGTCAAAATTTGTGAACGACAATTGCCCTTTTCCTCTTTCTTATTACTTTTTGGATCCCCTATCTTTTGTTTTGTAATCTATAGTGCAGGGTCTTGACATAAGAGGGTGTCTTCTGTCGGTATCGGTGACTTCTCTTGAAAAACCATTTCAGAGTTTTGAGTGAGAGGGACATCGGATAAGAGAGGAGAAAAGTTCTCGAAGTGGGGAATAATTTCCTAGAATGGGGAAATCTATGGACAAGGGTTCGTTCATGGTTTCTACATCAGTGACTGTATGTTTCAAGTATCTCTCCCTATCGATTCTGATCATATTCTTGTATCCCTTCAGTGGTAGCCAAAGGTGTGCCCAGTCTGTACTAAATTACCTATTTAACTTATCAAACCAATATTGACTTAGAAATAACCCATAGGCCTCTGGGATGTCCACTACAATGATGTCAATCACTTGCACAAACTTAGGATGTGTCGCTATCCTGATCATTACATATTTGAGTTCCCCCATGACTTTGATTTGGGTTCTGTCTAGTTGTATCACATGTTTATCTCTTTTGAGAGGAATGAAATTTAATTTTTTGCAAATGGAAAAGGGAATAACGTTGGTGTTGTGGGTGGGAAAACCCCCTATGGACTAGCACTAAGGGTTCTTTAATGCATGCAAAAATGACCATCTAAAATATCCTACTTTTTACTATCATCCCAGCATAGACCCCACATTCAAGAATAAAACACAAGGATAAAAGGATCCGATAACTCTACCTTGAACTTCCATGTTTGGTGTCGATCCTTTCACGTTTGGTAGCTCCTTGACTGCAAGTTTCCTCCCAAATCCAACCTACATGCATAAAAAGACAAACAAAGAACTCCAACCATGCATCTTATATATGAATTAGTGGGTTAGAGGTTCTAATAAAATATAATCAAAACTAAATATTTGAACACCTCATATGGCGAGACGGGAAAAGTACTTCTTTCTTATGAACCTCACAAAAGTAACTTACAATGGTGAGATTGGTCACTACTCCTAGAACCTGGTCCCGGGCTCCTCTTCAAATGTACACCAACCGCTTACACATATTGTTCTCTTCACAAAATGGTTGCAAAAGATTGGGGAAAGGGGAATACAAAAAAGGGCAGAGTTTCTTTTCTATTATTTTCTCCTTTTTGTAAATGGGACCCCTACCTCTTCTTTTATAGGCTAGAAGAGGGTAGTTATCCGGTTGAGTGATAGACTATGAGTGGTCAAACAGTTTAGGAAATTACCCGAAAATCTGTATTTCGTCTACAATTTTCTATTTTTTGTGGTTTTGTCAGTATATGCGGGATATAATGGGTTAGCTAGCGTATATACATGGGCAAAAATGGTGTAGGGTGCGTATGACTTCAAAAGGATGGATTTTTTGAAGAGTTGTTCAATGGTGGCTTGGAAAAAATGGAAAATGAGATGGCCTGATGCTAGGTATGCATGTTTGGTGAAAATTAGGGTTATAATAGATTCCCTCTAATGTGCGAGGTCAGAAGAGCATCTGATGGCCAAAATACATTACCAATCTTCACCATCATATGAAGTGAGTGAGCTTAGGGACTAGAGTTCAAGAGGTGCCATCTGCAAAAATAACAATTGTCTCACCAAGGTGGGCATACCCATGCTCGGAATGAAATAAAATCATGGTTGCCAATCAAATACACTACAGATCCATGTCATATAACTATATAAAGTGTATCCATGAGTGATACATAGTGGATCTACATCTCAAAAGAAAAAATATATACATGTATAGTATCCATATTCAAGAAGCTAAGGATGCCTGATGGCTATATATGAGGCCTTCAGAACTTGAGAAACAAATTCAAAATCTTCATAACTTGGGTAAGAGTTTAATATGAGTGTATGACTTCACTACCAAGAGGTCTTTGATGACTCGTCAGGGAACATACTAGAGGATCTTGATGATCAGGCTGAGAGCTTCACTGATTTCAAACAAAGACTTGATTGGGCTTTTGGGATGGTCGGGCATGAGGTCAAGGTACAAACTGCAGAAGAGCTAACTCAAGCTTGGTAAAAACTTCCCTTGGAGAACAACATGACAAATGATGAGACTCAGGAAGCATGGTATTGACATAAGTTCACGATGCAGGAGGCAATGGAAACTCTCCATATGTTTGGAAGAATAACTAAATGGAGGAGGACTCACCTCTATGTAGTGAGAACAACTTCCTAAGGTCACATTAAATCACCGATCTTGATAAACAAATGGAAGGATGTGCTTTGTCCAAGGGAGACTCATTGTGCTGCCAAAAGAGAAAATACTTTTCCCTTCCTCTTTTTGGGGAATATTTGATTTTTTTTTGTCTTTTTCAATAATTTGTTGGGAATATTGAAAAAGAATAAAAGAATGATACATTACAAAGGAGGAACCACTACTAAATTTGAACGTTTTTGTGATGAATTTTCGTAGGAATAGGGTCGTTGTTGCGACCAATATGATTTTTTTTTCATCGGAATCAATGTTTCAGTCTAGAAACCACACATGGATCTTTGTTGGTCTAGTGACTGGGAAAAAAATCCTATTCGCAATAGGCAAAAGTTACCATTTTTCGGTCCATCGACCAAGATTAGTCGGTCTAGCGACCAACTTTAGTCGTAAGCCTTGCTAGCATCTCTAGGGAAAACATAACCTTGGTCACTCTAGCAACCATAGTTAGTCGGTCTAACGACTAATATTAGTTGCAAGAGCAACCAAGATAACCCTGTCAAACTTAGTCAATAAACCATGGTTAGTTGGTAGAACGATGAAGATTAGTCGCTAGACCAACCAACCCTGAAGCTAAAAAGGTCAAACAAAAGATGAACAGGTAGTCGCTAGAGAGACGCCGTTACATACTTTACGACCAAATGGCTATACAAGCGATGAACCTGTTTGTCGCTAGAGAGACAAATGTTGGGTTTTTTTTTTTGAAATATGCCATTCACACAGGAAAAAGCCCAGACTAGCAAGCTACAAAACCATACTTTCATTATGTACTTGGGAGCTAGCACTAGAGTCAACCCCGTAATGGTCAATATCGGTGATCCAATTTACCTTGTCATTTCTAGATGTAAGCACCATTGTGATGAGTCTCAATCCATGCGAGGGGATTTAATATCGAGCCTCAAAATGTGGAAGGTGAATGTAGAGCATTCGGTGGAGGAGATTTCACAAGAGTAGAACTCCCTTATGGAGTATTTGGGCACTATTAAATCGAAGGAATTCCTGTTAGATGCGGAAAATCAATGCCTAAGAGAAAAATCTAGGGAACAATGTTATCATACTAATCAATAGGTGAAGACACTAACAGATCTCCCTAGATCCACCTAGATCTAAAACAAAACATGACAAGACATGACTCTTTCCCTAAGTTTCGACCATTGAATTAGCTAGTAAGGAGAAACAAGTGACATACCTTTGTATCACTTCCTTAGGTCTTTGTTACTTCCACTTCACTCCGATGCTCTCGTGAGGTCAAGACCAAGACAACATAAACCAACCAAAGTGAAGATAGCAAAATGTATTCAATCATCCACTTATGTGTATGATCAAGGAATTACGCAATAAAGTGAGAATGACTTTATGGGAAAAGGACATGTCGTTGTATCATATTAATTGAAAGTAGAAGATACAACATGATTTCCTTGATGTCGCAAGCTTCCTTTTGGTGACTCTTGGTTCCAACACACACACTTTCTCTATCCTTGCATGAAGAAGATCCAATTCCTCTTGATATACCTACTAGAGTCTCCAAGCTTCTGTCCAAGCTGGGTTCTTCATACAGTTCCTTCACCAATTCTTCAATTAATCTTGCTTAACCTTTTCCATGAGAATACTTTCAATATATAGGAGAGTGTAATATGGTTACATGGATGAGAATGATCCCACCAAATCAGGGAAGCCAGTAAAATGATAACCATACGAATACCAACCCATTTTCTAGAAGATCCCCTTCTAGAACCCTCGAGACTTCTTCCTTTTTCCAAACTTGAAAACAAGTTCGCACCCTATGTATAGAGCACAATGCGAGAAGTTCACACCCTAGATGAAGGTGGCCTACAAGAATGGGTCATTCTCGCACCCTAGGCTATAAGCAGCCTGCAAACTCACTTTGAAAATATTCTTTCTGGAAGGAGATAAATGCCACTTTTCTCAGGAGAAAGTTCTTGTTGGGAGCCTGAGTACACCATTGTTAATACACCATTAAGATGACCAAAATCATGTGTAACAAAATGGCCCCCAAAGTATGAGGCCGAAATCAGTGACAATCGAAATACTTTGTAAACTGTGTGTGTGTGTCAGAAACCAGGAGCGCACCTAATTGAAAACCTGGAAACAACCAAGCATCTGTAGAATATCATACTAGTTCTGAGGTAGGTATTCCCATACTCAGATCATGGACAGATGACATCATAAACATAGGTCATGGCCACCAATCATACATTGTGGATCCATGCCGTCAAAATATCGCATAGCCATCGAGAATACACTATGGATCCATGCAAGAAAATTCAAATTAAGACGACATAGCCATGAGACATGCAAAGTGGATCTATGTGTCAGCGAATTATACATATTCCATCGTATCTTAGATCAAAGAGATGAGACCCAGGGTCTTCAAACCTGTCATCTATAGTACAAATCTACCCATGTGATTACATGTGCTGAAGTCGAACATGGTAGAAACCACTTGATTACTGGTCATTGATGAAACAGTTAACAAGTGCAAGGGAAATCACCATTAATGTCAATGACTCCCAAAGTACTCTAGTACAATCCACCGAATGTGAATAAATGAGTTGAGGTCGAACATTCAACAGAATCTCCTGATCAGGGGTCAATGATGAAAACCCATTGTCGAAAGCGAGGAAACCTACCATTGAGGCATGCAAGTTCCAAGGTACCAAATAATTTCTAAGTCTTGTTTCTGGATAATGAGTTGGAGTCGATGGAACAAAACTTGTCATAGGAGGGCCTTGGTGTATCCCCCATCAATGACACGAAATGAATAACAGACTTTGAAGGTGGAACAGAGTATGATGTAAGTTGAACTGGACACAGGGAAGGCTGACACAGAGAGAATGGACAACTGTAGATGGCCGACTCAATTTCGGATGAACTTCTATTGAACATATGAATGACACGACCAATGATTTGGTATCATTGACTCAGAGATGACTCAGGATAAGACCTTGTAGAAAATTGAATGAGAGACGAATGGATTTCCAAAACCAACTTTAGATAATGAATAAGGGGGTGTCATGTTCAAGAGAGACACTTACTGTCAATAATATGAATACGAAAACATATCCCTTTCCCAAATTTTCCCCCACCATTTCTGGCGAGTACCTCTTTATTTTTATGCAAGCTTGAGGAGGATAACATATGCTTGTTGATGTAAGCTCATCCTTCGGAGTATGTTTAACGAACCCTAGGAAGGAGTGGTTCGGTCCCATTACGGGTCTTTCGATGTTTGTTTAATGAGTCCAAAGATGGAAAACTCGAAGGTTTTTCATGATTATAGAGTCTGGAAAAACACTTAAAAGAGAACTCTCTCAGTTCCTTTTTTGTAAAATAGTCTTATGAGACCGAAAAGGAGATAAATTATCACTCAACATATTCTTTCTTCAAATACTTTAACGAGTGTGAAAATAGCAAGATCGCTTAGAAATATTTTCATGTTTAGAGAGTCTGAAAAGAGCTTAAAGAGGACTCCAGGGGATTCCTTTTTCATATAACCTTGTTGAGCCCAAAAAAGTGATAAAAGTGTGCTCGATTATGTTCTCATGTATTTTCGAGCATGAGAATGGACAAAGGCCAAGCTCGAGGTTTTGTGCAAAAAACCATAAAAAAAAAACTCAAACATGTGATGAAAAAGAGAAAAAAATATATGTATCCCTGCATATGGACGTCGAAGTCATCATGTCTACAAAAAGTTACACTCATAAGGGTGTTAGGCATTAGGTTAAATAAATAAAACAATTATAAAAACCAATAAAAATGGCAAAAAGTAAATGTAAGTGGGTAAAAGTTCTTCTTACCATAGTCACTGTAACTTTGCCAAGTTTTTAGCCCAAAACCCTTCTTTTGCCCTTAAATTTCGGCGCTTGATTTTGGAAGGTACGAACAACCATTTGTCGAACCGTCTCCAGCAGTGATGTAAGCTTCTTGTCTTTTATCTTTTCATGGTTCAATTTTTCATTTTCATTGGTAAATTTCAAGTTTTTGAGTTTGTTTTAGGGCTCAAATTTGCACTCAGGCATTCTCACAGGATATCCACATGGGACCTGCGAGAATTCATGATTCTCGCAAGTGGCCCCAAAGGCACCTACCAGAACCTCACACTGTGCCAAAGGGGCACCTGCGAGAACCACAAAGTGAATTTTTTTTTTAATGTTTTCTCAATGAAAAATGTCCCAAGTCTTGAAGAGAGTTGTTGACCTTCTTCTTATGTGTCTTATGCAGGCATTTGTCTATCACCGTGTTTCTGGAATGGCATGAAAGAAAGCATGAAGAAGATGATGCTATTTCTAGGAATAACCCGGGCACCGTTGCTAATTTGTGAGACTGTGGTCTCTTGAAATTCTTTCGGATCCTGGGTATGAGGGCCTAGGTCAGGCTGTTGGAGTACCTCGTTCATATGTGGGACGTGGAACAACAAGTATTCCACATAGGGGTCCACAGATTGTCCTTGGATATTGAGGATATTTATTTCCTGACAATACTATCATGGTGTGGGTACCACGCTAGCTTGATTGGTAGCCGAGGTGGTGGGATGCCTATGAGTGAATACTGTCGTTTGTACTATGTTCCAGAGCTGGAAAGGAGCAAAGGAAAAGTGTCCATTTGGGGTGTGCAGGATTTGACCCTTAGCACTATTTTGTTCACCGTTTCTCATATGGATGGGAGTGCTGATCCGCACATGGCTCTCCAGAGATACTTTCAGTATTCCATAGAGTGTACTAAGCCTCAGGTCTTTAACTGGGCAGACACAGTCCTTTGTAGCGTGAAGAGGCAGTTGACTAAATGCAAGAGAGGCGACCTGAAGAAATTCAGGTACGGGTCATTGTTGGTGTCCTTCTTTCTTGAGAGGGTTCCCTTGTTGAGGCTACAGGTTGAGTGGGGTTTACTGGCTCCAGAGGATCCAAGAATGCTGAGGTGGTGTAACCTCATGGCCCAGCATGTAGCTGGACCAATCATTAAATACAATGATTCCTTCTTTGACTAGTTGTGACCACAGATGTTGATGGTTGATGATTATGCAATGTCGGGTTAGACTTTCGAGGATATCTAGGCTTGGCCCTGCCCGAGGGTGCTTAGTGGGGGGATCTTGGTAAGAAGTACACATTTTTTACTTTTTCAATGTTTTTTTGAATTTTATCATATGCAAATGTTTTTATGTTCATCCAAGGTCTAATTACAAAAATATTTTTGATGACACAGACGTGGGGCCTTATCGACCTCCGGGTACTTCTCCTATTTAGCGACGAGGAGAGGTGGCTCCAATGCCACGATGGGATGCTGAAGATTTTGATGCAGTGGAACAAAACTTGGAGGGTTTGACTGTAGACATTCCAGACATGCCTCTTGGAGAGGTCCCGCAACGTTATCAGCGTCATACGGTGGGAGTGTCAGAGTCTGCTGGTTGATTGCTTCATAGGGTTGCTTGGGCAGTCGCGTGTTACCATGAATGTCATCCATGACATCACTTTGTAGAAGCTATGAGCTTCAGATTTTGAAATTTTGGGCCTCAGAAAGAACTTTTTGTAAAAAACCTTTTGATCGTTATATATACATACGGCTTTTACCGGCTTATCATGTGTTGTGTGATACTTGTGATGTGATTGATTTATAAATGACCCAAATGTATGTCTAATACATAGTTATCTAATGCATCAGTTAATGTATTTAGACATCTAGGAATATGCTGATACTCAATATAATCAAAATAATGTTCCAAGAGGCAAATTTGCAAATACACTCGTAACAAAGTAGGACTTCCAATAGCATAGACATTACTTAACTGTAGTACTACGAGCTGTGAATTGAGTCACACGACCAATTAACGGATACCGAGCAAGATAGCATCAATCAACAATTCGATAACGATGCTATACTCTACAATATTGTTGGTCACACGGCCGAGGCACACACCTCGTAGAGTGATAAGTTCATTTGTAGGGGCGTAAATTTCCCACGCAGTAGAAGCAAGGTTATGAGTACTACGACTAGCGCCATCAGCAAAGCCAATGTGGGGTAGCGAACATGAATGATTTTAGGGGATAAATTTTGGTCATGGGCTAATTTTCCATGGTTTTTCCAAAAACGAGATTTGCTATTTTAAAAATGATTCGCCCAAATTCTATAGAATAAAATTATTTTACCTTATAAATTGCCAATTTTTTATAAAAACTATATAAAATACTTAGAAATTTGAATATTTTTACAAAAATATCGCCAAACATTTATAGTTGACATATGAGGGATTAGTAAGATTCACCAAGGTTTATACATTTTAAAATAATTTTCCATCCTTAAAATCATCCCTAGTAGCGAAGAATCTGACATTTGGAAATCAAACACAATGTCACATAAGGGCAGAGATCAGATAATGAAAAAATCATACTACAATAATACACAAGAAGTATGGTACAATAAAATACAAGTACTCATGCATAGGTGATCTTATGCATAGTACTTCTTTAAGTACAACCCATTTCTGGGTTCACTCAAAGGGATACCATCATAATCTACTAACTTGTAAGCTCCTTTGTCCAAAACTTGTCTAATGATATAAGGACCTTGCCACATGGCTTCGAATTTTTTATCCCCTAGCATATCTTGATCTTGTTCGTAGAGGAGAACCAGATCTCCTTCAGAGAAAACACGAGGCTTGACATGTTTGTCGTATTGGGCCTTGACACATTTCTTCTGGGCTTCTATGAGTAGGGTAGCATTGCATCGATTTTTGTCTAATCGCATGAGATACAATAGACGTTCTTCCTCGACAGAAGTGTTTGGTAGGAGTTCGATGGCTAGTTTTGAGGAGGGTATCTCGCATTCAATCAAGAGGATGGCTTCCATACCATAGACTAACCGAAAAGGTGTAAACCCAGTAGTAGACTTAACAGATGTCCGGTAAGCCCACAATGCTAAAAACAACATTGTGTGCCAACTTGTTTTGTGAATCCCTATCATTCGTCGAAGCATGGTTATGAGAACTTTATTAATCGTGAGAACTTTATTAATCGCTTCAACTTGGTCGTTGGCTTGTGGGTAATAGGGCGTTGAATTTTCATGGCAAAGACCCAACTTTTCAGTGAGTTCGGACATGATGAAGTTTCTAAAGTGGCTACCATAATCGGTGATGATAGCCTGAGGAACACCAAAACGATCTATGATGTGATTGAAAATGAATAATGTTGCGGTCTTTCTAGTATTGTCAAATGTCGGCATCACCTTGGCCCATTTCGTAAAATAATATATGGATACAATAATGTATCCATACCCCCCAGCTGAGTGGGGGTGACATGTCATGAAATCGATGCCCCATTTCACAAAGGGACCAACAGAGACCACGGGGTGAAGAGGAGCAGGATGTGACCATATCTTATGATTATAGGTCTGGCAGGCATGGCATTTTTGGATGGCGATTATGCAATCGTTAAATAAAGAAGGCCAAAAATACCCTGCTCGTAAGATATTTTGGGCAGTAGCATACCCAGACATATGACCACCACAGGCTCCAGAATGGCAGTCATTTAAGGCTTTCTCGGCTTCGTCGAACGTGAGGCAGTGTAAAAAAACTAAGTCAATCCCACGATGATAAAGAGTATCCCTGAGGACAATAGATTGACGGGATTGGTAGTGTATTTGATGCTGGTCAGTACTGGAAAAATTGGGCTGGAATGTATGGGTTTGGAGATATATGATGATATCGCCATACCAAAGATCATCGAAACTAATTAGGAAAAGGGATTCATTAGGTAATGAATTGGCTGCTACATTTTCCGTTTCAGAGTAGGGAAAGTCACATATCAACTCGGCAAACACTAAGGACATCTTGGACTTAGCTCATTCGAATTCAAAGTGAAACTCCTGGAGTATCATGATCCATTTGGAGTATTTTCCCCCTAGAAATTGACGTTTGAGAATGTGTTGCATAGGGTTGCAGTTAGAAATCACCATAGTCTTGCGAAAGAGGATATAGTGCCGGAAGCGTTGGACTGCTTGGATGGCTGCGAAGGCCAGTTTTTTGACATGTAAATACTTGGTTTCAGTAGGTGTTAGACTTCGAATCAAGTAATAGATAACATGTTCGTCATGAGAATACTCCTCTTGGACAAGAACCATAGAGATGGTGTAATCTGAGGCTGCGAGG
>JASDQU010013560.1:166031-204582 GCA_032191745.1 Picea mariana | reverse complement strand
CAAACGAGTTCAACAAATAGAGACAGAGTAAACGAAAAACTATTTAATATGGTACACAGGCAGTAAAAACACACCTTTGCATGGATTCCTCTACATATCTGCTTAGGAGTTCTTTGCAACGTATTGTATGGTGACCAGACCAATATGTTTACAAATGAGGGAAAACTAAGAAGCTGGAGAATTTGTTTTTTTTTTTGTTTTTATTTGCAACAAGCTATACAAATATGCTTTGAAATATACAAATATGATTTTGCAAAATGTTTGATGTATATCTCATAATTCAAGCGCAATACCAATTGTATCGTGATCAAATCAATATGTGTCTAAGATAAACATATTGTATTAAGGAATGGGCACATTCGACCACATATGGTCAATAAGTGCGTTTTGCAGATGGCTTGTGTTGTGCAAAAGAAAGCGGAGACTGTATTTGCACATGTAGTTTTTCAATTCTTTTGTAGCATGTCAATATTGAATTCTCCTACAAGTACAATGGGTCTGTTCAGATGGAAATGGTCCAATGCATTGGAAATAACATCTACTATGTTGGAGAATGTTGCATGAGGAGCAACATACAGATTCAATATCGCAATTTATGTTTCATGGAAAAAAACTTTTGCAAGCACCGCCTCAACATTCTTTTCTTTGATTTGTATATGCTCCAAAATTGGTACACGTTTTTCCGCCAATATCATCACCCCATGTGTAATGTAACTTGATATGCAATTGTGATTTGGGAATTCTTTGTTCTGCATGCATAATGCCATGTATGTTTCCTGCAATCACATAATATCGGATTGCATTGTATCATAGTCATTGAGTATATCATCCATGTGTGCATTTAAGCTACGTGTGTTAAGCGACATAATTGATAGAGATGAATTTGTTTGTATGAATTGGTAATCATAGTGCAGTTGCCATTTTGCGGTGGTCTTGAGTTGTTCCATTTCAATATCAACTTTATGTTTGACTTTGAAGTGATCTTTTGTAAGAGGACTTAGTAAATACAAGGAGTCTATGCTTCTGACACAGAACAATGTTGTGTATACAAGTCCATGTATCTGAATTCTAGTAGGCTGAAATGCAACATTATCAAGTGTTAGTCCTTGTGATCTGTGGACTGTATGTGCACATGGAAGTTTAATCGGAAACTGTTTTCGAATTTTCAGTTGACTTGTCTTTGCTGATGTCAATACTGGCTTTGATATTCGCAGAATAGGTGTCCAACCTCTTCCAGTGTTTGTATTATATAGATAAGACAACTTGCTTGCTTGTCGCTTGCCTATATGCAGTTCATGGAACTTAATCTAAAGGACATCAAGTTTTTCTGTTTTTGTATAGCCTTCGAGTATTCCATCTGCACCATTGACCAAGCCATCCTGTGAATCATAGTTACAGGCATATATTTCAACCAGCATTTCTAATTTGAGAACAAGCTGCAAAGGTAGAGTGGTTGTATGTTCATGACGTGGCACATTTCCATGGTTGTCTTCTTCCAGGTCAATTGAATTGATGATGATATCATCGCCATGCATAAGCGATAGCATACGACTATTATGCATTATGACATCCTTATTTGTGTAGAACAGGTAAGGGAACGTTGGATCTATTGGTGCAGGCCGCAAGCACCTCGAATTCATATATGTTATGTCATCATATGTTTGGTTGTTTGTCCGCATTTTGTTCAGAATTGCAATGAATGTTTCATCTATCTTGCGCATTGTAGTATGCAATTCAAAGCATTTTATATTGTCGCTCCAAAATTCACGCGTCATTGTTTCCATGTTAACGGTAGGTTTTTCAAATATCAACGAATCTTGGATGGGCTATGCCTGGTAAAGATCCCCACAGAATATCATGTCAATATTTCCAAAGTATTTCATGTGCACGTGTTTTATGCTTCTTAGTCGGCTATCAATGGAATACAAGAACCGACTTCCAATCAAATATGCTTCATCTATAAAGACAAGTTGGAGTTCCTCATAAAGCTTAGACAATGTATCCAACATTTTCTTGCTAAGTGGAAGAAACTGTGACTTGTTAAAAGGCATTAAAAATGCAGAGTGGACTGTTGTTCCACCTGCATTATATGCAACTTTCCCTGTGTATGCAACTATTAGGCCCCTTAGTTTCATAGGATCAGAGGAATTGTTTGAATCATAGATTCGTATAAGCATTTGGAACAATGATTTCACTGTGAATGTCTTTCTTGTTCCTGCTCCGCCTGTAAGGAACAAGTGCACATGACTGTCCATGTTCAAGCATTTTTTAAGAGCAATGTCCTTTACAATTGTTTATTGTTCTTGATTCAACAAACGTCTTATTTCGTGGTATTCATTATTTTCAATTAGGAAAGGATGTTTTGTGACTTGAAAACCAAGATTGATACGTTTTTCACCTCCACCTGCTGGAGGAAGAGGCAAATCCGCTTGTAAGTCATAAGACTCGCAAGGAGTTCTGGTTGTTTTTCGGTTTGTGAATGTCTCATCAGGATTGTCAGTGTTTTCTAGCTCATTAACTGCAATTTCTAGATCACCCCATGTTGGATTAACATTGTAGGTAAATCTAGCTTCATTGATGTGCACTATAGTCTCAGAGGCAACATACGCAACCTCCCATGTAGAGAAGTTATGTTTTAATGTCTCTTTGTGTTCATTGAACGGAATGTACAACGACATTTTTTTCTTTACAATAGTTTTCATAGTCAGAATGTTTATTGTATTTGACAAACCATATCACAGAGGGTTTTTTTCTTTTTGATATGGGCACACCATTTTTTTTGTAATGCGATACGAATTCTGCTAAGAAGATATGCCTAATAGGAGATGGACGTTGAAGGTAATAATCTACAATAGAGCGACATAGCACATCCTCTGAATTGTTAGGCTCTTGTTATAGCAAAACTGGTGGTTTAAGCACAAATGTGTGTTTTTCAAGTGGAGATGTGTTTATGAAGACACATTTTCTTGAATTACAAGTGAGGGGCAGGGAAAGTGCAATGTGAACTGCCTGCTGAGTAGACATTTGTTGAATATTAAGCAATGTGTTGCCAACTGTGTGTATCATTTGTATGGCATCAATATGACTTCTTTCATGTTCTTTGTGTATTCTTCTGAATGCACTTGTCATAGATTTGTCAACCTTTGTCATATACGAGGTACAGTAGGACACCGCAACATATGCATTGAGCATGTACTGCGCATATGTATTTGCTTTCCACATAACTAGCATGTCCTTGGAGAAACTGTTGTTCCAAATATGGGAAAGTTTTCATTTAAGGAAAACTGTTGGTTGCTTAAGCGTACATTGTATGGCTTTGATGTACTCATATTCTGATAGATTTAGATCTGTCAAGAACGCATCGAAGCTCATCAGCTCGTCAAATTCTCCTTGCTTTAGAAATGTGAACAAGGATTTAGATTTCTCAACAACAACATTGTCCTCTAAACTAAGTGGCTCTATGATTCTTGTAACTCTCATTGGCGGCATGGAAAAGTTATATCTGCAATGCGAGTTTTTTCGTTTTCTACAACTTCTTGTATGGTAATGTCTATGAACTTTGGCAAGTTCTAGATCCAAATGATCTGTGTTGCATGTTATGTATTTCTCCACAAATTGTTCGATCTCTAAGTTGTTGTCAGTTCCATAGACTAGTGCACCCTCTATCCACAACAGTACATGGTCATGTTCATTTCCCCTATTCTGGAATTCAGTCACAAAAAAGTAGTCCGATATTTTTCCGAAAAAAGTTTCATCATGGCATATCAATTGTCTCAAAGCATTTATTCTATGTCTATAGTAGCGAGTACATGTCAATGGGTCTTTTCTTATGAGGTAGTCAATGTGATTGTTTTCAAGTGTATGTTTCTTGTTCCTATGCAGGTTAGATATGACAGCTACCAATGGATCCCAACAATGCTCTGTACTTGTAAATGTGACGAAAAATGTTGGCGGGCCCAATTGTCGGATCATTGCAAAAACAATTTTTTTGTTTTGTTGCAAATAGTTAGGAGAGGTGCGAATGTTTTTGAAATCTATGTATCCAATATTAGATTTCATAATTTTTTCTAGGTTTACTTTGTACTTGACATCCTTAGCCAACAAATTTCTTCCTTGTAACTAGCCTTTTCTTATTCGGACCCACATGCAGGAGAGAACTTGCTCTATTATTATGCGCATTGTTTTGAAAAACAAATTTGTTATGTGACAGGAGAAGTCACCGCTTGAATGTAGCAGCTGCCTTCAGACTATTTTATGACAATTGAATTGTTCTGTAATGTCAACGACACACGGATCTCCATAGAAGAGTGTTGGAAAGTTCATTTCCTCAACGAATTTGTCCTTAAATATTCCAAGTGGATGCTGCCCCTCAGCAGGTGCAATTTCGACAATCTTGTCTTGCAAGTCACGAATGCACTATGAATCAGTGAATCCATTCACCAATGTCTCAGCAGGTGTTTCATTCTCCAATTCATCACTTGTATCAAATTCACTAGCATTTTCGAGAGTCTCTGCAGAGTTGGCATCCTCTTCTGCAAGAACATTGTTCTAGTTCTCATTTATACAAATGTTTTGTGCTGTGTACAGGGCTCTAGAACACAATTCCTTTAATGCTCTCATAACAACATGCACACACACTTTGCTTGTCTGATAAGCATTTCTATATTGCAAGCGTATTTTCAGAGGCACAACAATTGTCATTGTATTGCTAATGAATCATGGCAAGGCTTTTTGCACAACATCTAGCTGAACAAGCACATTAATAATTGATGCTATTAAGCCCATATGGAGTTGTTTATAGCCCCAAGGCCTGATTTGTGCAAATGCAATTTGCAGAGACACAAGTCTCTCCTCAAGTTATGTAAGTGCACTTACATCTGCTAGTGGTGCATTACATCTTATTTGCTCAGGGGTTGCAAATTGTGGCAGTTTTCCATTTTCAAGTGACCGTTTGTATGGAAGACAAATTTTGCCACTGGAAAATGGTTTATCGTGCGCTGTCAAGTGGAGGTATTCGGTTTGCAAATCAGGTGTGAAAGACTTACTGTTTTTTGAGAAATTCAATTGTTCACAATTTGCACACGCAATGGAAGGAGTGTCTTTAAATGTTTCATGTACGTTTGTCTTGCATTTTTCTTTCGCAGGGAAGTATGAGTAGAAAGTGTTTGCCGGTTTTCATTGGTAGTAGTGCATGGTGTTCCTTCTAGGCCACGAAATGTGACAGTTGCATGACCATTCTGGGATATGCGACCGTACCTGTTTCTGTTCTATTGTGCATGAACAAATTTCTTTAGATTGTGATATGTGAGTTTCTCTCTAAAAGGAAGCACAACAATATAATTTTTTCTCTTGCGCATGACCTTTTTCAAGTTGTGGTAACTTACTCTACGTTTCTTGTCCAAGGGCACGATGACCTGATGGAAACTGGGATGAATTTCACTCAGATTCAGGTTGTCATAACTTAGTGTACGTTTTTTTCTTAAGGGGTGTATGGCCTCATCACAACTGGGACAAATTTTACGCATAATTTTTTTCAAGTTGTGATAACTTACTCTATGTTTTTTGTTTAAGCCTTGTATGGCCTCATCACAACTGTGATGAACTTCACGCATGGTTTTTTTGTTCAATCTCTGTATGGCCATATCGCAACCGGGAGGGGTCTCATTCTCACTAAAAAGCATGCGACACGTATGCAGATTCGATGCGGTTTGGTTGGCATGGACATTCAACCCTGAACCACTGATATGTCCAAGAAAAGGTTCATAATGGATATGTGTTGTATCTATTTTCAATGAGAGGATGTCAATTGTTCGATCGTAATTTGAATCAATACACCAAAAATGGACAGTGCCATCTGGAAAGGCCGACGAGACCTGGATATTTACTCTGAAAATGATGGACAACCATTGCAAACAGAATCTGCAACCCTCCACATTCCCTTTTTCATATGGCAGCGCCATGTTTACAAGGTATTCTTACCAACTTCTAATTGCTGACATATTTTGTAGGAGATATGGCGAAAGGTGCTCATGCAAGCACCTAAAAGCATGTTGGCTGCGACCTATAATTTCATTGCAAAAGGACTGTACAATGTAAAGTCCCAACGACTCCACATCGAACTCTGGTGCTACCAAACAACAAATTGCATTGAACAGACTATCTCCACAGCTAGACACAACAGTTATTGCTAGCTGTAAACCATGGGAGTCTATGCAATGCATAATCCGTTTTCACTGCGATTCAAGGTCTTTGCAAATGAGGGACAAGTAAATATGAGCTTCTTCAACATTGCATTTGGACAATTTTCTGTACAGTAGTGGTTCATAATGACCACTGACAACATTGACATCATGGAACAAGATGCAATATGGATTGTCATATGCAGTTTTGTTGAATAGTAAATATATTGTTTTTCTTGTCAATTACCATATTCCAATTGATATATTGAGCCAGTTAGACAACCACCAGATACAAAATGTATATCCCCAAAGTCCCCTCTCATGTGCAGGCGGAATTGGGGATGCAGACAACCACATCTTTGAAAAATACGTTTGGACATCATGTATTCCATGCAACTGCCAAAGAAAATCAGATTCCAGTTCGTATTCATACGACTCCAATGCCTCAACGTCGCCATTTTTTAAACAGCCCAGGAAATAATCTATCAATCCATTGCGCAGGTCGGTCGAGGATTAGTGGAAATGCAGTAGAACCTGAAATGCATCGAAAAGGCAATCCCCTACAATATACGAGAATGCATCCAATCTAAAAAGCCCATTGCTATGCAAAACCTCGTCAATGTTGTCATGTATAATGGAGTGTGTATCTATTTCATACGACTCAACATCTATTACTTCTTTCATCTTTTGAACTGTCATTTTGAAGCTGTTTGTTAGATACTTTCAGTTTGCATGAAAACAGAGAAAAGGGGAAAAAAATAATAAAAGTAGGAAAAAACAAAAAAAGGAAAGCAAAATAGCAAAACTACAAGCGCGGAACTGGGTACCAATCCTCGTATGTATCTTTCAACCTTCTTCTTGTCAACTTCAATCCCCCCTAGTCCCCATAGCAGACGAGAAGAAAACAAACTCACACTGGAAAGCAAACCAAACAAAAAGAAACAATGCAAATAAATAACACCATAAATTTACTCAGCAAAAAGATCGATTTGAACCTATTCATGGCGTGCATCCTACAAGCTTCTCAGAGCCAGAATTTTTTTTTGCAAAATACAAAGGATAGGACAAAGGCAACAACTGGACGCAATTTTCTGACCCACAAAATAAAACCATTCCCTGCGTCTACACCCCGACGGATGGTTCCCTCTTCTGATAGGTCTGAACTACTTTTTGAAAACCCCTCTGCATTGCATTTTTCGAAATAGCTATGGATGTGGCAGTTGGCATATGAAGACGCATGGTTTCCAGGAACATAAATTAAGAGCACAGAGAAACATGGTCTGCAACAAAATTTCGAGGTAGGGACTCCCACCATTGAAAAATACCAACAAAACGATGGTATGAAAACTTACCCGTCAATAAGGGATGACAACAACTCAGACCCAAAAACTGCAAACCACAACAACAGGTCCAACAACTTGCAAAGTTGAAGAACAACAAACTAATGACAACCATGAAGAGGTCCAATTGCAATTGCAGGACCTCAACTTTGCAAAGTTGAATCAAATAAGAACAAGGATCATGGAACGAACCAGCGAACAAGAATAGACCACTGAACCATTGATGCCGCCAGAGAACAATTCAACACAATTTCACTGCAAACAACACCATAAAAAAATGGAACGAAACTGTATTGCAACGCCTTTGTACAATAAACATTTAAGACTGCTAGACCTGTTAGGTAAACACTTAAGACTGCCAGAATCATCGAACAACGTAGTCCTGTGCAAACATTTAAGAAAAAATGCAGCGTGGCATGTCTCTTCTCTCGAAGCTCGCAAGAATAAAGCAAAAATCAGACATAGTAACATGCTAGAGAATGTATTCTACCTAGTAGAAAATGCTAAAGCAAACATTCGAACTAATGCTAGCATTAATCCACCTTCGACCAATGTATAAGAAAATATATGATTCAAAAAGACCATATACGATGAAATACTTGGGATATGCCAACATATATAACATTGAGAATAGCGAAGCCAACAATAAGACCTCCAATCCGTTGTCCAATCAAATCATGACAAATATGGTACTTTTTATTATACAAAAATCGGTGTTTTCAATTCCCTGGTTTCAACAATAAAAAGTTCATGAATGATGTTTTCAATAATGGATTGCTACTACAAAACGGAAGGTAAGTACCGAGCTTTCAAAAACAAAAAAAGGCCACTAACTCTTTAAACCAACTAATCATTGTATCGTTTGGTATTCATGAAACTTTAAAAATTATATGGAATCTTTTAACTATGTTCACATAGATACTCTAATAACCAACACAATGGTTATAATTGGTTAAAATTTCATTTTTAAAATAAATTATAAAAAAGCATGCAAGTGAGTTGATAGCAATGAGGTTCTAATTTGTTAGGTGTTCAAATTGCTTGTAAACTTTGATTTTGCTTAATTAACATTTGGATATTTAATTTATATTTATATTTTAATACGTCGTTTTTTTATCCCACTAAAAATTAAAACAAAAACCTACCACATGCATAAAAATATCGAAAAAAAAAAGGAGTGACTCACTCCATTACCTTACATTGTGCATTTGGCGACTCATGGATCATTGTACAATATACATTAATTCAAGAAAAATAAATAAATGATGGAAAATGTTAGCATTCCTTTTATAAGCATGTTAGTTAGCCGTCATTCTAGCCTCTATCTAGTTTTGTTTATAATGTCATCAAATCACTTTTTCAAAAGAAATTTTGTTTTTAATCGATCTGTAAAATTATGATGCTTATTATTATATTAATATATTAATATAATTATATTAATATAAGGGTATATAGAAGTTTGAATTTGCATTTTTCTTTTTAATAAAAATATTTTTAATTTTATTAAGTTAAATAAGTAGAATTAAACGTGTCAATTTTCTTCTTTTAAGAATGATAAAATTTGTGGTGACATTTCATCTCAAGGAAACAAGAAAGGTGGAAAGCAACGATTTACTAAAAAAGTTTGAGCAAAAGATAACTTCGATGCCTAGACTGTCCCCTCTTGGCCTTGAAAGGATCACC
The DNA here is from genome assembly GCA_032191745.1 of Picea mariana. NCBI lineage: Eukaryota > Viridiplantae > Streptophyta > Pinopsida > Pinales > Pinaceae > Picea > Picea mariana. The sequence continues at coordinate 195,380 of JASDQU010013560.1, read as the reverse complement.
TATGTGTTGTTTGTGCAAAGCATCCACTTCAACTATTTAATCTTCCATTTCATAGGTTCTAGAAAGTGGTAAGACCATTTGCCTCTAGGAAGACATGATCATGGGATGTCAACCCCTATCTCTCAATCCTAAACTTGCAAGCATCCAGACTTGGTTGCTTGCTCAAGGCATTCAAATTATATACGATCTCACATCTCTAGGCTCGACCTTGAATTTGTATCCTACTACCAAGTTTTGTGAGGGCTTAACTCTGAAGTTGACCTACAAGCCAATCATGGGGTCAAAATGGGAGAAGGCACTCTATGGTTAAGTGAGGAGGGGAAAGAAGTCACATCCACGTGCCCCCCCACCCCCCCAATGATGTTGCATGACACCAACATGGGAGATCTCTCTCTACACACCATCTTTTCACGAAGGTGATGTGGAGAAGTAAAGTTTACTAGTATCATCGACCCTGTGACATATCCTAGTCCCTTCGCCCCTCATGTTGAAGAATGGTACCCCGACGGTCAAGGTTGTTTCCTGCAATGTGTCGACATTATTTCTCACCTTGCCTAGCATTGAAGGTGTCTTCAATGACCATGATAATAGAACTTGGTCTCAATTTTGATGGGATTGCCACTCCTACCTGGTTGATTCAGTGGCTACATGGGTGGTGGGGATCCATTGATCTTTTTGTTAGAGGTTGGAAAGCGTTACGGAGAATCAACACCGCTACAACAATTGTTGTGTTCTTTGTGAAGTTAAAGGGCTAAGGAAGGATATTGGCCTATGTGAGAAGGATGTGGAAGAGGTGCAAGGGACTATGGTTTATTTAGCAATCTAGTAGGCATGATAGAAATAATGGTTTGAGGAGAAGAATCTGGAGAATAACTAGGTAAGGGACAATTTATCCCTAGAAACTATGATCCAATTGCTTAACCTTCATGACTTGAAGTTTGAGTCCCATGCCCCCATGATTATCCTTAGAGGAAGATACGTGGAAATGGATTATTCTCTAGTCTCCTCACATACCCTAATTGGGTGCATAGATGTCCACACAAACCTTCCTTCGAAGGCCTAACTTTCCCCTCTTTCGAATTTGGTAACAACTCATCTAATTCTACCTCATAAAGCTTGTTGGAAAGCTCTATGCTAATGCTTGTGGAATCACCTAGCACCACAATGGACCTTAAGAATTATGGTGTTGTAGATTCTAGCATTGTCGCCACCTTTAAACTCAACCTAGTAATTATTAATACTAAAAACATGGAGAACCAAGTGGATTTTGTTTTTTTAAATCCATATTATATATTAAGTTTATTTAATTTATTATTTATTTAATATGTTTTGTTAAATAATATTACTATTAAAACATTTTATTGAGTAATTTAATTGCAACATTTAAATGTAAGAAATTGGACATAATTATACTATTTTTTGGGAACTTATAGATTGACAAAATGAATGTTCATATATAAATATCTAAAACACTCCCATTTTATATTTTTTTCAAACCTTTTTAATATAAAACTATACCTAATGCTTGGATTTTTTTTTATAAAAATGTGTATCTTGGAAAATAGTAAAATTATAACACATTGTCAATATATATGTACACATCCACTTTATTTGAAATATTATATACTTTATTTTATACAAAATATTATTGATGTGATTTCTTTTAAGGTCAAAGTTGTGTAAGATGTGACACCTTATCTTCCTTTGGAAAAAAGATGTGAGATTTGATGCTAAGATTTCCAATTGATTCCGCATACATCCATTTTATTTTATTGGAATATTATATTAATTATATTTTTTATTTTATAGGAATTATTATTATTATTATTATTGATATTAATTATTTTAGGTTAAAGATTTTGAAATGTGAAACTTTATGTTATGATTTAATATTTTATGAATTTGTAATTTTTGATATTTATTAGTCCATGTTAAAGGCTTGGGACTATAGTAATGAGTTGCCCTTTGACTATGTATTAGTTTATTGTTGACTTTATATTTATGTGCTATATCCAATGTATAACATAGAAAATCAATATATATATATATATATATATATATATATATATATTTAATAATAATTTTTTTTTTCTTAAATTTAATTGGTTGATATGTTTGAAGTGTTATGCAAGCTTCACGTTATTCAATATATAAAATTGATTACACAATTAATGGATTTGACACTTTGACAAGAAATGGAGGAAACATGTTATTTGAGTGTATTTATTAGGACTCATTATACAAAAATCTTAACTCTTGTTATTATATCGCATACATTGATCGTTACGAGGAACCGAAAATTTTGACCATTGGGTGTGCTATACCTACCAAAATATTTATAAATAGTTACTCTATAAAGAAAAATATTTATATATAATTTTCTTTATGTTTATTTATTTTACTGTGGTAAAGAGCGTCAAGTGTCGAGGATTTCTATTTTGGTAAAAGGGTAGGCAATAGACGAAAATTGCCGCTCGATTTGGTGCTAAATGAACATGGAGATGATTTCAAGACAATCCATGGGGGAGCACGTGATTGTTAGGTGAAAGTAGGGGTTGGAAATTTTATAATGAATATTATTTTATTTATTTCTTATTTTTAATGTTTATAGTAAATTTTAGTATATTATTTCTTGATAGTGAATATTATTTTATTGATTTCTGATTTTTAATGTTTATAGTAAATTTTAGTATATTATTTCTTATCTATATATATATATATATATATTAATTAAAAAATCAAATTAATATTAAATAATATGAAATGTAAAAGAAAACATTTTTATAAATTAAAATTTAGGGTTTTGGTTAAAGATTTATTTTTATAAATAAAAAAATTAAAAAGATGAATAGGTTTGTGATTGATTGATAAATAGATAATAGTTTTGAAAATGTTAAAAAAAAACTACTATTATTTTTGGAACATAAAGATACCTCTTCATTAATAAAAATAAATAAAACTAATATAAAGTTATTTTAATTTTTTTTTAAATAATAAAACTAATTTAAGTTATTCACATCACACAATTTTATATTATTATCTAGATTATATTTTTATTTAGATTATATTATCTTTGGAATAGAGAGATCTTATTATTTTATTTTAAATAAAATTTTAAATAAATAGATTTAAAAAAGCTAAATAAAGGAAATTCAGCTTATGGTTCATTATACATTTTGAATAACAAACAACCTTCAATTATTATCTTTTGACAAAAAATATTCATTACTTGTGCATTTAGTTATATTAAGTTTCATTGTTCAACATGTATTTCTCAACTAACTTGGCAGGGACTGCGTTGCCATGCAACCCTTGTTTCATATGGATAGGTAAAATGTATTTTTCATGATTTAGTGTGTATTTGCACTTAGTATTTGGAAACGCAGACACATATATATATGATTTATTTTACAATATTATAATGATATTATACTGATGTTGTTTATTATTATTATATATTTTTGTTTATTTTATAATAATAATAGTGATGATGTTTATTATTTTTTAGATTAATAAGTTTTATTGAACAAATAAAAAGAATTTGATGAAATGATTATTATATGGTCAATTTCTATATTTGAAAAAAATGGAAATGATTTTTGTTGAGCCATAAAGTTATGAAAAGTAATTAAGTTATGACAATAAAGTTATGTCTTATATTATTAATGGTCAGACATGTTAAAAGAAAGTGTTGTTCATTCTAAACTTTTTTTATATCACAAATTTTATAAATTCATTAATCTCAATGTGTTTTTGGGTTAGTCCAATCACTTTAATATGGATTGGATTGCATGAGCATAAGTCTTGATTTTAACAATATTTTTTATATTTTTTATACTTATACTTTTAAGTGTTTGTGACATTTGATTAGTAGTTATGTTGATAAGCTTCTAGAGATTAAAAATGCTCCTTTGATAGTTGATGCACATTTGATTCGATAAATAAATGGTAGAATAAATCTAATTAGCCTTGATTATTTGGAAATTTGCATTCAATTTAATCTTGATAACATGCACCAACACGAAGCTAACAACATGGTATTGACTTAGCTAACAATACACGTTCATAATTGGTTGTCCTTTGTCACTCCACATTGCATACTAATGAAGGCCTTTTCAACAATTGAGGTAGAAAGTGAAGATTTAAATCCATAATTGTAAATAGCTCATTTCTATCTCATTTATGTTTGTATAAATGTTAACCTTGAGATCCCATGTACCTTGATCTTAATCACGTCATTGTATTCTTTGTATGGGACTCGCCTCATAATCTTCCTCAATATTTTGGTAGACAAATTACCTTTTCTCCCATCTTCTTCATATGAAAATCTACTCCAATTATTTGTTTGTATTGAATGAATAATACTCACATTACTTGTATTGTATTGGAGTCTATCATAGGCATGTGTTTAATTTTATTATGACATATCCTCGAGGTGCTAATATAATACATATTACATGTAATATGTAATACATATTACATGTAATATGTATTACATATTACATGTAATATGTATTACATATTACATGTAATATGTAATACATATTACATGTAATATGTAATACATGTGTTTAATTTTATTATGACATATCCTCGAGGTGCTAATATTGATAAAGGTCTTTTCAACATTCAAAGTAGAAAGTGAAGAATTTAAATCCATGATTGTAACTAACACATTTTTATCTTATTTGTATTTGTATAAATGCTTGCATCGAGCTCCCACATATATCTATTAGTTCTTCTAGTGATCTTAATCATATAATTGCATTCTTTGTATGGGACTTGCCTCGCGATCCTCCTTAAGATTATGGTAGATAAAGTACCTTCATGCTACATTCCCATACTCCTGTATGCACAATATAGCATGTTCTAACAGAGGTATACAATTAGAGTAACATGATTAGTTTTCTCATGTGGAATGCAATTTTCTTCTTGATATTATATGAATTGATGTTGTATAAAACTTATTGTCTTCTCTTAAATAACAATGATTTATCGTAAGAGATATTGGTTGTCTCTCGTGCCTTCCCTATGTACAAAATCAATTGTTATAGAGCATTTAATTAAATCATTGTATTGCTTACTTGATCCTCTAGACTTGAATAACTTATTGGATGCTTGATATATGACCTAGGTAGATCACCCCCCCTATGCAACACATAATGGTCTAAATGGATATTGATATGAGCACAATATAAACAATGCAAAAATATACTCACACACAAGAAAGCATAAGAGAATAAGTATGAAAGTATGAGAGGAGATTGTCAGAAGTGTATGTATATTGTACACTCATTTGTATTATAATCACTTCAAGAAAACACTACCTAGTGGAGGTTTTTAGTGTTACATGATTGGGAAAAATTATCAAAAAAAGCTTTCCTAAAACCTCCAATATTGGTAGTGGAGGTTTTAACGGAGGTTCACTATAACTAAAAATTCTAGGCAATCAAATGTTCTAATCGAGTTTTTTTCTCAATGCACTTATTTCCTTAAGGTGCATAAGTGCATTTATAATTAATATACATCGGTACATATTCTATTTTTTCAAGGCACCAATGTGTATTATATTTTAAGGCACTAGTGTCTATTATGTTTGAAGGAAGCAATGCATATTGAATATTTTGAAAACACAAGTGTTATTATATGTAGAAGCATGAATGTGTGTATTCCCATCTACACTATAAAGCCTTGTAATGGTGACAATAACTGTAACGACAATGGTAAGAACATCATTGAAGAAAATGTTGTTGCTTTTGTCATTAGGAGCACCAGTGCATTTATGAAAATTATTAGCACCAATGCTTTTCTACATGTATAGAGCATTGATGCTTAACAACCATTTAAACTAATTGATATGTAAATATATATGAACTGCATTGTTGACGTAAAATGAATACAATGCATTGATATGTTTCAGTGCTGAATTTCTCCATGTTGTGGATATGCAAATGCAATTTTTTTTTTTTTTTTTTTTCATAAAATCTCAATTAATCATCAACAAATCAACTATTTTTTTTATAAATAATATTGATTTTTATTTTTTAATTATTATGTGTGGATATAATTGTTGCATTAATGTGTTGTATCATTAAAACAAATATACCAATTGAATACACATTTGTTCATTGTAATAATGTTAATCATCCATACTTTTAATCAATAATAACATTTTACAACATTGGACATTGCAATAGAATAAGAAACTCATTTGATTATATACAAACAAGAGAGCCTTCGTCATACGAAATGGGACAACATAAAGGTCCACAACAATGAAAATATCAATAGATAATTGTTACAATAATTGGAACATGTTGTCATCCAATTGGGAAAAGAGGTCCACATTAAAAAACATATCTTATTTTCACAAACAAAAATTTCAAAATATACAACTTGTAACATTCAATTTTGGTGTCCCCACATTGTCTGTAAGGATGTAACATAGGGGAAGGCTTGACGCTTGTCCCCTCGGTCTCAAGTTAGCCTCTATTGATAATAATGAAATTGTGTGAGAATGGGGGAGAGGGACATGGGAGGCTAACTCCATCTACCCCCTCAATCCCACAAACAACCTTTCATTTACTCCAACTCTCGTGAGAATTATGGGTCTACATTGGTGAGTTTCAACCTGATTTACGAGGGAGATCATGAAATCTTGTGGTATGTTAGGCTCATTTTTGGTATTCACGACTTGGTTTTTATGGCAAGTCTTATAGTTATCTTAGCTTGTGTACATAATGCCTCTAGGTACATCGACCATTTATATGGTGGTTTTCTAGTAATATCATGCAATGGTTACATGGTGGGGGTCTCACCCATGAGAAGATATGGGATATGTATTAGTTCACATTCTAGGAGAGTTTAGGGAAACAAAATCATAAAGATATTAGAGAGGTTGTAATCTTGGACATTGAGGAAATATGTCACACTTTAGTTCAATGGGGGGCTATGACTCTAGGCCACTAGTGGATCTATACTCATAGACTTGTGAAGGAAAGCAACAATTTCCAGGCGTGGTTGATAAGATGGACAAAGGAAAGGGGGAATGGGAGAAGGAAAGGCTCTTAATCTAGTGAGATGAGGTTGACCTCGAACCTATAAGAACTCTAGCAAGGGAAACTCAACTAATATACCAACCAAGGATAAAGTGGAGGCAAGGGGAATAACAAAGAGGTAACAAAGGAGGTTTCCCCCACCGAGGTTGAAAGATGGGAGCAAAAAACCAGGGAAAGAAGAGGTAACAAATATAATTGTTACTTTGAAAAAATGATAACCAAGTGACATAAAAGTTAAACAATAGCACTATAAAATGATCATTGTAATTAAAGAGGAGTAGAAGGGAAACCAAAGTAATAAGTAGAATGTCGATGATCTTATGATCTAAAGAGAATTATGAGACCAAATGTGGGGAGGGTTGCTACATGTAGAAATTAGTAGCGTCAAAGGGATGGTGTAATACCCCTAGGCCGAACCCCAACTGTAAATGTAAATACATATGTACTTAGGTTGGTGAGCCGGGATGCAGAAAGGACATTATATCTGTGATGTAAATGTAAACATATTCACATGCAAATATTAATGAAAAACACATCACTGTGTGTAGACCAACCATGTAAAAGAGTATGGGGGACTAAACTCCACTAGTTAGGGAAATGGGGCTAAGCGTTAAGGATAAGGGGCTAAGATAGAGAACTTAAGTCGAAAAGGAATATTATATTAATATTCCTTAAAGTATAAAGTATGGATAATTATTTTATCCTAAGTTATAAGGATGGGGACAAGTGGGCCAAAGTAGCTCTCATCATGACAAGTGTCAAATTAGGGACATGCATACAAAGAGTTTGGACTTAGTGCATTTTCCAACATTCCATCATTCCATCCTTCTCCTTCATTCCTTCACTCACGGATTTCAGTTGTCCACTGTACCTCTTTGTCACTAGCAACATACTTGTACCTTACCTGAACCAATACTGTACCTGTACTTGTACATGTACCTGGTTATCTTAGGATATGGATTGAAGAAATGGGTTGTTAGGCCCACGAGATATTGAAGAGGCGGGTTTTCAGGCCCGTGGGAATTTCTCTCCAAGTGATAGGATTATTGGGAATTGATCTCCCGAAGGTGCCAGATTGCAGCTACAAGGCTTTGAGACTTCCTGTTTGGCCTGTTGCTGAATCCACAATAGAGAAATGGGGCAGCCGAGGGACTGTTGAGCAGAGAAGGGGCACATTTCCTATGGTGGGATAGGAATGTGGGGAATGAGGGACTGTAGGTTGTTAGTTTGAATTGGCACCTAGGACGAATTTTTTCTTGTTGTCTGAGATACATCATCCTGGTCAGGAATTCCTTTACATGGGTGGAGTTTAGTCCCAACTTGGGGTTGACCCACTATTGAGAGTTATGAGTAGAGGGGTCTAAGGCTGGGAGGAACGTGGAAGGTATGCACGCAGTTGGTGGTATTTTTATCAAAGATAAGTGTCAATTGTGTGTTAAATTACATGCTGCATTATTATTTATGCGTATGTTTTTATGGGTTTTTCCTGTGTATGTTCCATGTGTATTTTCATTATTATTTTGTATAAACATGTGTATTTGCATAGTATTTGTATGCTTTAAATTTATATACAGTTCGAAAATTTTACGTGTGGCATAGCCCAACAATCGGTGATTGGGGATGCTACAATATAATATGGTCTTTTTATCAAAGATAAGTGTCAATTGTGTGTTCAATTACATGCTGCATTATTATATATGCATTTATTTTTATCGGTTTTTCCTGTGTATGTTGCATGTGTATTTCCAGTATTATTCTGTATAAACCTGTGTATTTGAATAGTAATTGTATGCTTTAAATTTGTATACAGTTCAAAAATTTATCGTGGCATAGTCCAGCAGGTGGCTGGGGAAAATCTTCACTCCGCGCAACCACAACCAAATTCTCCCGGAGTGTCGAATCGTCGAACCCCTTGGGGATCTAATGGCTCACACTCTCCCAGTGATCTATGGTGGGGATTAACTCTGGTACTTCAGAGCTTCAGGGCTTCGAACACATTCCAACGACTAACTCAAAAAATTCCCGGATAGTCGAACGTTGAAGCGCTACCAATCAATGACCCCCACTTCACTCTGAGATCTACGACTGAGATCTGTTTGCCACTTCGATGTTTGAGGGAATTGGAAAGTGTTGTTGTAAGAACCTCTGAAGACCGAAGTTTCGGAGCGTCAGAGTAACGAAGCTTCGGTTAGCGCCTCTCTAGGAGTTCACCAGTTCGGCGTTCGTGGATATTTGAAAGTGTTGTTGTAAGAACCTTCGAAGCCCAAAGTTCCGGAGCGTCGGAGTAATGAAACTTCGGATAGCACCTCTTTGGGAGTTCTCCAGTTCGACGTTTGGGGGATTTGGAGTGTGTTGTTGTAAGAATCTTCGACGCCCGAAGTTCCAGAGCGCCGCAGTAACAAAACTCCGGATAACGCCTCTCCGAGAGTTCACCAGTTCGACGTTCGGGAGTTTTGTAAAGTGTTGTTGTAAGAACCTCTGAAGCTCGAAGTTCCGGAGTGATGGAGTCTCAGAGCTCCGAATAATGCCTTGTGGCTAAGTGCCTAGTCCTATCCTGCGGTCATATGAGGTTTCCGCTGAAGTAAAGGGGCTAGCACCCGAAATTTGATTCTAAGGTAAAAAGGGCTTGTGTACATTATTAGAAGATCCAACTCAGGTCCAAGAGCTAATTCAACTCCGAAGAAGATCACATGTACAAGGATTTCCCTCACAGAAAGGACAATTTTCAAATAACCATAACTTTCTGCTCAAGAGTCAGAATTGAGCATGGAAGTAGGCGTTGGAAAGGTCTTGGAAAGTAGAATATAACTGTTCACCCAGAAAATTGATCCGTGAAGCCAATTTTTAAGGAAATCAAAAGAAATAATTCTTATGCATTATTGAATTAGAATTGTACATAATTTCATGAATTGTTAAATTAATTAGCCTAACAAGTTTTGTGGGCAGCACATTTTGCAAAGTTAACAACAATTAGATCATAACAGGATCAACATAGAGTTTTGAATCATGGAAGATACACATGGGGCTTACAGCCAGGAAGATGAGATTAGAGGGATGTATGTCAATATGGGTAATGAAGGTACAAACTCAAATGGACATGGAAAAGGAAAGGAATAAAGCATGAACTTGGTAGAGACCATTAAAAGTTTGCAAAAGGATGTCCAAAGTTATAAAGCTGATAATGAGAGGCTTATGAAAGCCAAGGAACAACAAGAGGACTTCAACATAAAGTTAATGCAAAGYTTCGACATAATAKAAAAGAAGATGGATAAGGAGAATGACTCAAGCAAATTAGGAAGTCACATGTCTCGTGATAAGAGGAGAAGAACAAGAAGTGTTGGCAGACATCACCATCACTCCCCAAGACATTCCACTGGGAGAGCACATGGTAGCTCAAGTCCATCCCCTCTCAGGAAGCATAAGAGGAGGTTTGGGGTGGATGAGATACATGGATAAATGAACAAAATTAAGCCTCCTAAATTTGATGGTGAGCACAAGAAGGATGAAGATGCTGAAACATAGCTGCTAGGCATGAGGAAGTATTTTCAATTGCATAGTTACTCTTCACACATAGAAGGAAGAGTTGCCATCTATTAGCTCAAGGGAAAGGCATCCATGTGGTGGGACCAATTTGTGTAGGTGCAACACATTAATGAGAAAAATGTTACTTCGAAGGAATTCAAGAGGTATTTTCAAAAGAAATACTTGACTAAGAGATACAATGACAAGAAAATGAAAGAGTTCTTTGAACTCAAGCTTGTGAGTATGATCATAGATGAATATGAAAGAAGGATTTTATAATTGCTAAAGTATGTTTCTTTCATCAAGGAAGAGCGAGTTAAGATTCAAAGGTATTTGAGTGGGCTCCCATCTTTCATCAGTGACAAGATACAATATGATGATCCCAAAACATTGGAAGAGACCATAAGGCGATCTACATGATTTTATGATCAACATAAAGGAAGGCCAACTTTCCAAAAAACTTGGGAAGACAAGAAGAAAAACAAGATGGAATAGAGGAAAAAGGGGACTAAGCCATCATTCTTTAGAAATAATCCTCAGGGACAACTAGCTTCTAGAGAACCTAGAATGATTGAGACAGGGGGGCAAAGACCAAGGCAACCACATATTCAATGTTGGGGTTGTGGGGGAGATCATATGTATAGAAATTGTCCTCACGGAGGTTAAAAAGTGAGGATTGTTCACATTTTACATCAAGCTGATATAATGGAGGACATGAGTAGAAATGTACCTAGGATCTATGCAGCCCTAGACAACAAGCAAGTTGAGTTTCAATCACATATGGTTGAAGTGGAAGCTAAGATCTACAACCAAACCATTGATATTTTAATTGATTCAGGAGCTATTCATAGTTATATATATCCTAAGATGGTGGAAAGATTGAATTTGCCAAGAAGAAAGCTCGGAAAATCTTGGTTGGTACAACTGGCTACTGGAGCTAAAAGAAAATTAATGAGATGGTTAAGGCATGTCCAATGGACATGAATGGAATGAGCATCAGGGCATATTTGAACATCATACCTTTAGGTTCCTATGATTGTATAATTGGTATTGATTGGTTGGACCAACACCATGTTATCCTATACTGTTATAATAAGGAATTTACTTGCTGGGATGAGGAAGGGAACCTAAGGAAAGTACATGGAATTCCTAGGGCAGTGTCTGTCAAATAAATTTCAGCATTGCAGCTAAAGAAAAGTTACAGAAAAGGGTGTCGAATATTTGCAGCACATATGGAAGAGACACCTAAAGATAAGGTGTCAAATATTGAAGATTATACAGTCCTTAAAGAGTTTGAATATGTATTTAAAGAAATACCAGGATTACCCCCTCAAAGAGATATTGATTTCTCCATCAATCTGATACCCGGAGTATCCCTAGTATCTAAGACACCTTACAGGATGAGTACACCAAAACTGAAGGAATTGAAAATGCAACTTGAAGAGATTTTGAAGAAGGGGTATATACGTCCAAGTGTGTCACCTTGGGGTGACCCAGTTTTATTTGTGAAGAAAAACGATGGAACATTAAGACTTTGCATTGACTTCAAGCAGTTGACAAGGTAACTATGAAAAATAAGTATCCTTTGCCAAAGATCGATGACCTCTTTTTTTAGTTGAAAGATGCAAAAATATTCTCCAAGATTAATCTCAAGTTAGGTTATCATCATGTAAGAATTAAAGAAGAAGACATCAACAAGACTGCTTTCAGAACAAGATATGGGCATTATGAGTTCACAGTGGTGCCATTTGGGTTATCAAATGCACCAATTGTCTTCATGTGTTTAATGAATGGTATTTTCAGAGAATACTTAGATAAGTTTGTCATTGTATTTTTAGATGACATTATTATATATTCCAAGTCAGAGGAAGAGCATGAACAACACTTGAGGATAGTATTACAGGCATTAAGGGAGCATCAGTTCTATGCCAAATTTGGCAAGTGCTCCTTTTATCAGAAACAAATTCATTATTTGGGACATATCATTTCAGTGGAAGGGATAACAACGGATCTTGAAAAGATTGAGGCCATTAGAGGATGGTCAACACCAAGGAATGCGACAAAGGTTAGATCATTCATGGGCCTTGCAGGCTACTATAGGAGATTTATTGAAGGATTCTCAAAGATTGCACACCCGATCACTTCCTTGCAAAAGAAGGGGGTTAAGTTTTAGCGGACATTGGATTGTGAAAAGAGTTTCCAACACTTGAAGCAATTATTAACAAGTGCTCCAATACTAAGGATTGTTGATCCAAATGGAGAATTCATTGTATGCACTGATGCATGTAAAGAAGGGCTTGGTGGAGTCCTCAGTCAAAATGGGTATGTTGTATGCAATGAATCAAGGAAGTTGAAGGAGCATGAAAGACACTATGCTACCCATGATTTGGAGTTGGCAGCCATAGTGCATGCCTTGAAGATGTGGAGGCACTACCTCATGGGGAAAAGGTTCGAGTTGAGGACATACCATAATGGTCTAAAATATTTATTTGGACAACCAACTCTAAATGTCAGGCAAAGCGGGTGGTTAGAATTTCTCAATGAATATGACTTTGATATAAAGCATATCAAAGGGAAATAGAACAAGGTGGTTGATGTACTTAGCATAATCCTTACATGAGTTGGATGCTACAACCATTAGCATGTACCAATAATATTTGAAAGATAGAATCTTAGAGGCTGCAAAATCAGAATTGCAATACATGGAAATAATAACAAAATTATAGCAATGTATTTTGCAGCAGAAAACTGAAGACTATAAGCTAGAAAATGATGGAATTCTCATGTACAGGGACATAATTTATGTACCGAATTCCTAGTAATTGAAAAATATGATATTAAGAGAAATGCATAATGTACCTTATGTTGGGCACCCAGGTTATCAGAAAACTGTTGCAGCTGTCAAGAGCCAATTTTATTGGCCAGGAATGAAGAAAGAAGTTGTTGCTTTTATTATCAAATGTTTGGAGTGCCAAAAGGTCAAGGCTGAGCATAGACACCCAACTAGTTTTCTACAACCATTACCCATTCCTGAGTGGAAATGGGAAGTTGTAACAATGGATTTCATCACCAAACTGCCTAGAACAAGCAAGCAACATGATTCTATCATGGTAGTGGTGGATAAGCTTACTAAAACTGCCCATTTTATTCCAGCAAAGCTCACTCACAAGGAAGCCAACATTGTTGATATTTATATGAGGGAAATTGCTCGACTACATGGTATACCCAAGACAATTGTGTCTGGTAGAGATCCAAAATTTACATCAAATTTTTGGAAAGGATTATTTAAAGGATTTGGAACAAATTTTAATTTTAGCACAACTTATCATCCAAAATCAGATAGAGCAGTGGTTGGGCCAGAATTAATTGGGGAAATGGAAGAGAAAATGTTGAAAATAAAATAGAATTTAAAGGTTGCTCAAGACATGAAGAAAATCTATGTTGATAAGGACATAACTCACAGGGAATTTAAAGTGGGCGACCATGTATTCTTGAAAGTAAAGGCCAACAAAAGTTCCCTTAAGTTGGGAAATCGTTCAAATTTGGCAACTCGTTGTCATGGGTCAGTTGAAATCCTAGAGAGGATTGGGCTTGTAGCATACATGCTTGCCTCGCCTGCAACAATGTCTATTCATAATGTATTCCATGTATCATTGCTCAAAAGTATATACCTGATGCTAATCATGTCATTGATTGGAATGTGATTCAGGTGGAGCAAGAAGGTGCCTTTCAAGTGCATCAGGTGTGCATACTGGACTGGAAGATCAAGCAGCTCCAGAATCGAGCCATAGAGCTAGTAAAGGTCCAATGGACCTGGTGTGGTCCTGAAGATGCAACTTTGGAGCTCAATGATGCTATGCGGGTAGAATACCCACATCATTTTGAGGATTTTTGAAATTTTGGTCGTATATGTGTATATATTGCACTGAGGATAGTGCATAAATAGGAGGAGGGGAATGTAATTCCCCTAGGCCGAACCCAAACTGTAAATGTAAATACAAATGTACTTAGGCTGGTGAGTCAAGATGCAGAAAGGAAAATATATATGTGATGTAAATGCAAATGTATTCACATGCAAATATTAATGAAAAACACATCACTGCGTGCAGACCAACCATGTAAAAGAGTACGGGGGACTAAAATCCACTAGTTAGGGAAAGGGGGGCTAAACGTTAAGGATAAGGGGCTAAGCAAGAGAGCTTAAGCCAAAAAGGAATATTATATTAAGATACCTTAAAGTATAAATTATGGATAGTTATTTTATCCTAATTTCTAAGGATGGGGACAATTCGGCCAAAGTAGCTCTCAACATGAAAAGTGTCAAATTAGGGACATGCATACAAAGAGTTTGGACTTAGTGCATTTTCTAACTTTCCATCATTCTCCTCCATTCCTTCACTCACAGATTTTAGCTGTCCACCGTACCTCTCTGTCACTAGCAGCGTACCTGTACCTTACCTGAACCAGTATTGTATCTGTACTTGTACCTATACCTGGTTAGCTTAGGAGCTAGATTGAAGAAATGAGTTGTCAAGCCCATGGGATATTGAAGAGGCAGGTTGTCAGGCCCGCAGGCAGTTCTCTCCTGGTGAGAGGATTGCTAGGAATTGATCTCCCGAAGGTGCCAGATTGTAGCTACAGAGTTATGAGACTTCTTGTCTGGCTTGTTGTTGAAGCCCCGGAAGGGAAATGGGGCAGCTGATGGATTGTTGAGCAGAGAAGGGACACATTTCCTGGGGTAGGACATGCATGTGGGCAATGAGGGACTATAGGTTGTTAGTTCAAATTGGCACATAGGACGAAGTTTTTCCCGTTGTCTGAGATACATCAGCCTAGTCAGGAATTCCTTTACCGAGGTGGAGTTTAGTCCCAACTCAGGGGTGATCCACTGGTAAGAGTTCTGAGCAGAGGGGTCTATGGCTGGGAGGAACGTGGAAGGTTTGCACGCAGTTGACAGTCTTTTTATCAAAGACAAGTGTCAATTGTGTGTTAAATTGCATGTTGCATTATTATTTATGCGTTTATTTTTATGGGTTTTTCCTATGTATAATGCATATGTATTTCCATTATTATTCTGTATAAACTTGTGTATTTGCATAGTATTTGTATGCTTTAAATTCGTATACAGTTCAAAAATTTATCGTGACATAGTCCAACAGGTGGTTAGGGATGCTATAGATGAATTGCACTAAAGTGGGAATGGGAAAGGGACTTTTGGTCTTCACTTTATAGATTATTCTCTACCACTAAAATATACGGTAAAACTATCATGTACTATGTTTGTTGTTGAGAGAGGCGATAAGGTGTAATGTTAAAATTAAATTGTTAAATCTTAGAGTCGGTTGAAAAAACGTGGACTTTAGTGCATCTATGATGTTCTTCATAATGGTTTTCTACTACAAAATGAGATAAGAAATAATCATATATCAAACTTCCCTTATCTTAAGATTTATAAGTTGTCTTCATAAATGAAAATGCAATTTGAATAAAAAATTGTAAAATAAAATTACTTTAAGCATTAATATTATCAATTGAAAATAATTGAAATTTAATACTTAGATTTGTTATAATTAATAATAAATTGATTACAATAAAAAAAATCAAAAAGAGGGGAATTGGGAATTTTTGGTTTACAATTCTAAACATGTAAACTCTTGTTAAAAAAGTAATAACTCTTTAAACCATCTAATAATTGTATCCTTTTGTTTCCATGAAACTTTAATAACAATATTGAATCTTTTAACTATGTTCACAAAAATATCTCTAATAACCTACTCAATAATTATACCATCTAATAATTGTATCCTTTTGTTTCCATGAAACTTTAATAACAATATTGAATCTTTTAACTATGTTCACAAAAATATTTCTATTCAATAATTATAGTTAGTTGGAACTTTATTTTTAAAACAAGTCATGAAAAAGATGCAAGTGAAACTTTAATAACTATATTAATCTTTTAACTATGTTCACAAAAATATCTCTAATAACCTACTCAATAATTATAGTTAGTTGGAACTTTATTTTTAAAACAAATCATAAAAAAAAAATGCAAGTGAAACTTTAATAACTATATTAATGTTTTAACTATGTTCACAAAAATATCTCTAATAACCTACTCAATAATTATAGTTAGTTGGAACTTTATTTTTAAAACAAGTCATGAAAAAGATGCAAGTGAGTGGATAACAATGAAGTTCTAATTTGTTGGATAACAATGAAGTTCTAAAGTTCTAATTTGTTATCAGGTTCAAATCATGTGTAAATTTTAATCTTAGTTAATTAACGTTTTGATAATTAATTTTAATTTATATTTTAAAATATTATTTTTTTTATTTTAATAAAAATAAAAATCAATTGCATATATAAAAATACTTCTTTTTTAATAAAATAATAACTCTTTAAAAACTTTCAAATACAATAATAATTTTTTAATATTATTTTAAAACTCTCATCAAATAATGACTCTTTAATATTATTTTAGAACTCTCAACAAATAATAACTCTTTAAACCAATTAATCAATGTAGTGTTTGATCTCTATGAAACTTCAATCATTGTATTGTTTAATCTCTATGAAACTTCAAAACTATATTGAATCTTTTAACTATGTTCATAAAGATATTTCAAATATCGATTAATCATTGTATCATTTGATCCGTATGAAATTTGAAGAATTATATTAATTTTTTTTTACTATATTACAAAGATATTTTTAATAATCTCTTTAATAATTATAATTGGTTAAAGTTTATTCTAAAACAAATGATGAAATATTTAATTATATTTTATATTTTAAAATATTATTTTATTTATCTTTCTAAAAATGGAAAACAAAAAATTACCACATACATGAAAATATCCAAACCCAAAAATTGAACCCACTCCATTTTATATGATGATGCATTCGGTCACTCATGGATTATAATACAATATCCATTCATTCAAGAAAAAGAAATAAGTAATGGAAACGGTTAGCATTATTTTCTTAGCATTTAAGTTACTAACCTCTCTCCTTTACTAACTTCTTTCTAGTTAGTTTTATTTACTGTTAGATTATTGAGAGGGGTGAATTAATAATACTGTTTTTTAATTTTTTTTAACCACAATATATATTTATGATCAGTGTATAAATATTATTCAACAAGTGTAGAATAAATAAATCATGAACAATGAGTAATCATACACATACAAGGGGTGGCAGGTGCGGGGGGAGTCATCTATGATTTCGATGGACAAAATGAAGTTGATTTTTCCTGAGGCTTGGGAAAAAATACCAACAATAGAGCAGAAACTCTAACAATGTGCATGGGTTTAAAAATGGCTCATGCATGAAGCATCCAAACTCTCGTGGTGCTAGGGGACTCTGAAATAATTATAAATGACCTCCTTGGTCTCTCAAACACTACAACTCAATATTCTAGCGGCCTCTGCTCGCGAATAAATACCTTGAAACAACTCTTCATTAAAATACGTTGTTTTCATATTCTCCTCTCTCAAAACACTGAAGCAGACCGCTTAGCCAAAGCAACGAAATCCTTAGAACAGAGCCACCTCGTCAATAATCAAATCCCCTCACATGATTGGCTCCCTTAACCTTCTTTGTGTGAACCATCTCCCCCTCACAAATTAGGACATGTTCCTTTCGAACTCAAATACTCCCCTAGCCCTCCCTCCTTCCCTCCCTAACCCTCCTCTCCTCCCCTCCCCCCTAACCCTCCTCACCCCTCCTTCCCCCCACTTCCCCNCCCCGTGTCTTCCCATCAACTGCATGTACTCACCTTATATCCCACGGAGCTTCACTCGCCCCTCTTGACGTTCGCTCGTATGCTCATGGCGTCAACTTCAACTCTCTACCCTGCGCGAACTCAATTCAACTCGTGGGTGGCTCTGACACCCTGTTCCATCAAAGGAACGTCGCTTCAACAATCATGGCTACTCCAAAATTTTTTCAGGGCCATCACATTGCACTTCAGGACTCTCTACTCACAATTTGGTTGGTATTCTCTTCCTGCTTACTCCGACTGCGTACATCATTTCTACAACGCTTGCCTGATCAGTCTGCTCCTGAGACTCTGCATCAATATGTGGCGAAGATCAAGAGCCCCCTACTCTTGTCCGACTTGTGTATCGGAGGAACTCCGAGAACAGTTCCTCTCATTACGCACAAATGTTAGAAGAGAGGAGGAGTGCACAGACTCTCGACACCATGAGTTTTAGCGAGAAAATCAAGGGCTGCGAGAGGAAATGGCGAACCTGCAAGCTCAGCTGCAACAACAGGAAATATGGCATAACCAAGAGTTGGCAATTGCCATCAGGGGAATTAACAGGAACACAAGGCAACTCGGGGTAGTTGCCCAACAATTGGAAAACCCCCCAGTCCACCCACAACAACTAGAGAATTCTATCGGCTCTGGTGAGTCAAGGCTCCCGTCCACCTTTCACTCAACTTCCAGCAATGACTACCCTTCGCCCCCTTCAGTGCCAGGACAAGCAGACTTTCATCATACATAGGCAAATCCAGTGGCGCCACAAGTGGACCAATAGGAATATCCAGAGCCTCCTCTAAATCATTAGTCAGGTTTTAAATGAAATATAAAATTTTGTTTCTTTTGAACATGTTTGTTGCCATTTTTACTTGGCAAAATAATATCTCTTTTGGACTGGTTGTACCAACTTCTCTAGATTTCCATAGACAATTATACTCTCACGAAAGCAATAGAATATTTTTCACTCTGCGATATGTAATTTTTGGACACCTGATGCTCTTTTTTTTATACGTAAATCCCCAACCGTTTCTGTTAAAAAACAAATCATACACATACACAGTACACCCGTATTTTTACGTGGAAATCCAATGTGGGAGAAAATCACATAATGCTTTTTCTTATATGTCTTTAAGAAGTACATTCATTGGAAGCACCAACTTCTTTTGTTCTCCAACTGCAACTAGAAGGAGCCTCCAACCCCGTATATTCTTAGGCTACAACATGAGGGAAGCTCCAATTCCCCAATTCTCTAACTATAACCAGAAGGAGGCTACAACCCTCTATGTTCTCTGGCTACAACCAGAAGGTGGCTACAACCACATATCCTTGCCTCGTCCAACCACCCTGAAGTATAAATGTCAAATGTAGACAACCTGTCACTGTCACTAAATCAACTATGTCATTGTCATAACTGTCACTGTCACTAAATCAACTATGTCACTGTCATAACTGTCACTGTCACTAAATCAACTATGTCACTGTCATAACTGTCACTGAAATCCTGTCACAACATGTACCAATCTTATTCAAAACTTTCTTGCATATCCGCGACCTGTCTATTCTGCAACACACAGATGTATGTGCCTTTCCCTACAACAACTCACGGATGTTCGTGCCTTTGTTTGTTACAACTTGCGGACTAGCGCATAACTCTGCTAGTATCATTAATATTGTCTCTGTCACTCTTTTTGTGTCACTGTCTCAGTCTCGGTTACTGTCTGATCTCTCTATATCTGCTCACAAACTGGTTGATCTTATAGAAAAGAATACTCATCCAATATTTAACTAGATCTAACACAACCATGTACTAGGTTCATACACATGTCTTACTGATATTGTGTGATATCAGAAACACTCACATTAACCATACATCCAACCCTTACTGTTATGCAATCACCACCTGTACGGATAACAATATGTCTCAACCATACTTCAAATAACACATGATATGTCTTAACAAGATGCTCAATGAAGTATCCCGACAATAAACAACCAGTACAGTAGCAATATATCCTTGTAGATCTGTATGATACAAAATATACCATACAACCAATATTCCCTAAAGGGAAAAAGATCAATCTCCCATGGCCATACCCCAAGCATTCACCAAAGACCTACTTAATACAAACATATAACATACATTTTGTTACTGTAGATAGCTATGTTGTACCTTCACAAATACACCTTCCTGTAGGCTCTTCTCAGCTCTGCAAATCGTCACTGATGATAGATCCGATCTTCCTTTTTATTCAGTCTTCACAACAAATCCACGCTTTGTCTTCAATAAACTCGTGGGTATCCGCGCTTTGTCCCACTATGGCCCGTGGATGTCCACGCCCTTCTAATACTACAACCCACAGATGTCCGTGCCCTTATAGTATTGCAACCCACATATGTCTTCAATAGAACCCTGGGTCAGTACCCACAATCTCGACCCTTCAACTCCTGCAACTTCTCTCGTCGTTGCTTTAGACTCACTGCTATAGATCTGTCAATGATCCCTGCGCATAACATTTCACAAAAGAGATATTCAACGTGCTCAATTAGGTGCTAATGAGAGACCCTTGCTCTCTTATTTATACTCTCCAGGTAGCTTCCTTTAGGGTTTATTTTCTAACTATTTTACCCAACTTCCTTCTTTTAGGGCTAACCCACTTTTAACTACTTTACCCACTTGCAACCACTTTACCATAAATAGCAAAATCACCACTTCTTGTTGCAACTAATTTATTTTTAATTATTTTCTTATTGCAACAACTTTTCTCATGATTAACTCCTAGTTACAACCACTTTGACTAGTAAACGTCTTCTAGGAGCTTCTAGAATAATTGACTTGTTTGACCTTCTAGGGGCTTCTAGATAAATCATGAGGGTTCTCCAACTTCACTAAGCCATATCTCCTCAACCGTGAGGAACTACATGACATACCGCATATCACCGGAAACAACACAACATGTACTATCCATCTATGATAATCCTTCCTGCAAATTCATTGATCTTCGATATATTATTCTTTAGACAAACATGGGCTCCTTATTCAAACCTCTGGGGCTACCAAAATTTGCTACCGAACTTGTTTCAAGAACCGACATCAATGAAAACCAACTCAATTAATCAACATTTATAACATCATCACAATGAAGTTTGTTATCAATAAACCACATATTTAAAAGTTAATTTTTTTTTTAATTAATATGTCTAAAGTTGTTTTGTATTTTTTTCCTTCTGCCGTGAAAAAAAGGTCAAAATTTTATTTATATATAAATAAAATTATATTCTTTAAATGTCCCAATAACATTTAAATAAAATTACATGTCTTAGATGCTCCAATGACGTTTCATATGAGTTATAGTCATGATATCCTATCATTTAAGAAACGTTACATTCCCAGTTCATTCAAAAAGTTATGATTTATATAAGAGTAAATTTATATTAAAATAGTTTGAAATTTGTATTGTTTTTTTCAAATAAAAATATCTTTAAATCTATCAAGTATTAATTTTATTCTTTCAAGAAAGATAAAATTGGCGATGGTGTCTCGTCTAAGGGAAGTAAAAAAGATGAAAAACAATAGTTTACAATTTTTTTTTAGTAAATGCTAACTCTGATGTCTAGATGGTCCCGTCTTGAATTAGAAAGGATCAACTATATGGAGTTTATGCAAAGCGTTCTCTTTGAGAATTTGGTCTTCCATTTTGTAGGTTCTAGAAAGTGGTAAGATCATCTACCTCTGGGAAGACATGATCATGGGATGCCAACCCCTCTCACTCAATCCTAATTGCAAGTGTCTTCACATGGTTGCTTGCTTGCTCAAGGCATTCATATTCTATACAACCTTTTTAATTAAAATAAAGAAGAGGAAGGACAATGTAATGGATGGGGTTGGCTTCATCTGTCAGATGCACCAAAGGCACCTTAGGTCAATATGTACATAATTATTCAAGGGGCAATGCCTACTAACCAGACTACTAGGGACATGCGAGGATGGAGGATAAACAAGGAATCTTACTTGGTCAACAAAGTTTATGTATTCATTGTTTAAAGGTAGAGTCTCCCTCTTGTATCGATCTTCTATAGAAATATATAGAAAGGACACTGCCTACTCAAAATTAAATTCTTTATTGGATTTTGGTGCAAAACAAGATTTTAACTGTAAAGAATCTTTACAAGAGGGGTATTCGGGGACCTAGCAAATGCGAATAGTGCCAGTCTATGGAAAAAACAACTTCACATCTATTTTTATAATGTGTATTCACCTAACATGTATGCTATCGAGGATCTTGAAATCTAGGGGGGTATCCCTAAAAGTTGGAAGTAAATGATCCTAACATGAAAAATAATCATGGTTGGAGTCTAAATAGAAATTTGTTGATGGAAAAAATGTGTAGGGACACCCCAAAATGCATCACATAGAAAATATGGATAACCATAAATCATTCCTTGTTTTGAAATTGAAATCCCCTCCCACAAGAAATCGATGCACTAGGAAAGGGCCCTCCTTGATAAAATGATCCTCTCCAATAGATTTGGGTATTCACAACCCTCATCTTATAATTGTAATAGAAACTTTGGATAGGGCCAATTCTCTCATGACCCACTCCTAGAACCTTGTTCACCAACAAGAGGCCACAAAAGGATTGGTCTTGGTATCTCTGGATGGGTGATAAATAGTTTAATGAATGGAAGACCAATCAAAGCCTTTGCATCATATTTGTCATTTCAACATCAAAGGGTAACCCAAGGGAGGCAAGTGCGGAGGGTAGCTTATGATTGTGAAAGACAAACAATTGGATGGGAGCTCTAAGGAATTGCCACTAACAATGAAGACAAAACAATCGTTGTCTTATAAGGACTCACTGGGCTAAAAAATAAAGGGATTCAAAGAGTTGTAATGGTCAATGATTCAATGGTGATCACCCTCGCACCCCAATTCGGAAAGCCTCTAGCAAATGTAAATATTGATGGAATCATTTGAAGAGGCATATCTAGGCTTGACCTTGATTCTGTATCCTACTATCAAGTTTTGTAAGGGCTTCACTTTGAAGGTGACCTAAAATCCAATAGTATGGTCAAATTTGGAAAAGCCACTCTATGGTTAAGTGAGGAAGGGAGCGAGTTCACATCCACATGCCCCCCCACCCACCAACCCCCCAATGATGTTACATGACATCAACATGGGAAATCTCTCTCTACACACCATCTTGTCACAAAGGTGATGTGGAGAAGGAAATTTAAATAGTATCATCAATCCCATGATATATCCTAGTCCCTCCACTCCTCATGTTGAAGAATGGTACCCCGATGGTCATGGATATTGTGTGCAAATTAATTGAGATGTGTAGGCATTATTTCTCACCTTGTTTAGCATTGAAAGTGCCCTCAATGAACATGATAATAAAACCTAGTCTTAACTTTGATGGGATTGTCATTCTTACCTGGTTGATTCAATGGCTACATGGGTTGTGGGGGTCCATTGGTCTCCTTTTTAGAGTTCGAAAAGAATTACAGAGAACCAACACTACTACAACAATTGTTGTGTTCTTTTTCAAGTTAAAGGGTTAGGGAGGGCCTTCACTTGTGTGAGAAGGATGTGGAAAAGGTACAAGAGACTTTGGATTATTTAGCAATCTAGTGGGAACAATGGAAATAATGGTTTGAGGAGAAGAGTTTAGAGAATAACTAGGTAAGGGACGATTTATCCCTAGAAATGGGAAGCCAACTGATCAACCTTCATGATTGGGAGTATGGGTCTCATTCCTCCATCACTATACTTAGAGAAACATAAGTGGAAATGGATTATTCTCTAGCCTCCTTTCATAGTCTAGTTGGGTGTATAGAGGCCCACACAAACCTTCATTCGAAGGCTCAAAGTTCCCCTTCTTCAGACTCTAGTGAAAAATCTTCTAATTCCACCTCACAAGGCTTGTTGGAAAGATCTACGCCATTGCCTATGGACTCACCTAGCAATTGATTATATATAGTGTTAATGCTTATCGCGCTTAATCCTTGTATGATCCTCCTGGACATTCTTATTTATTCTTAAGGCTTCATATGTCTCTACACCCCACTTCATACCACTATCCCAAGTAGATTGTAATCAGGAAAGTTGTTTGGATTCACAAGAGTTATAGTGCCATGCAACAATAGAGCCACAATAGGTGAAGTAGAAGAATCATAGCAAAGGGGAAGCAAATCATTTTTGAAAACATAAGAAACAACAAGATGATATATATAATTAAGGTAAAGTAATATAAAGGACTTGTCAATATTCCATCTCTCATTTTAGTGTCAAAGCGGGCTAAATTCAATAGTATCAAAGCATTATGGAATCATCTACTCGTTAAACCATTGTATCATTCTTCAATCCCATGTACCAAAGCTAAGGGACCACCAATAGTATCAAACTTTATGGGTTTTTTTTTATATCTAGTATTGGGTGACTTAGTGGGTGGGTAGTTCCATTCCACCATAACTTTATTTATGCAAGGCACTTTTATCCATCAACCATGGCTTATTCTCTAGGTGGGATGTAATAGTACCAATCATAACTAGTTCTTATTGAGTACAAAGGAGGAGACTTGGGTTATTGAGCAGGAGAAAATGTAGCACCTTCAAAACCAAAATGCACAAAGCATATTGGTGAAGTTGCTTAACAAGTGTTCTCTATTCATGGACACATGCTTATTCCTAGGACAACACATGTATTTAATAGAAATTATATAGAACCAATGTTAAGTGTGAGGATTTTGACAATAAATAATTGAAAATAAAAGAATAAAACTATAAGGGTAACAAAGCCATGCAAAATAAAATAAAAAAACCAGGCATGGGAGTAATACTTTTTGAAAGAAACTTTTTCCTTTTTCCTATGTTTATTAGTTGTTATTCAGTCTCCTATATTTCAGGAAGAATATTCCTCTAGGGAGGATATTCTCTTCAGTTCACACTTCGGTTTGATCAATTGAGTGGAGTCTAGATGCCACATTAGTATTATCACCATGCAACATTGGGATCATCACCATCTAATTTGCATTGTCCTTGGGATCATCACTAGACTAGCGCATTAATCATGATTCCTTAATCTCCTCCTCACTTCACTCTTTTTCATTCAATTAACTGAAGACTGATAGACTAATTAACTCAGCTAGGTGGCAATCCACTCCCTCAACTACCCACTAGACTAGGTGGCAGTTTACTCCTGTAACTGTTGGTGTGTGTCCAGATCACTCTAGACCACCACTATGGCGCATTGGCTTTTGCTCCAGTGCACATTGGTTGAGTTATACATAATATATCATGTGTAAATTATCATTAATTCATTTTGGTTAATGAGAATTCTTATATTCTTTCTCTCCTGCTTCTATTTTCTCATATTTTATCTGCAATTGTGTATGTCAATTCCCAGCTATATCTGTTCTATGCAAGTTAAACACATTTACATGGTATGAGATCTGATGGACTGCTAGGGAAAAGACACACCAAATTATTTTTGCATGTACCGAAGATTGAAGACAGCGGAAAAATGGAATTTCCAAAAGAATTCATTCTTACAGCTTACAACTTCTTTACATGGAAGAAGAAGATGATAATGCATCTTCGAAACAGAGGATTGTACAAGTTAAACATGAACACAAAGTCAGAACCAACATCTGCCATAGAAAAATTGAAGTATCTAAATTGAATGGATGAAGTGTTCAAAACAATTTGCAGTTTCATTTCTCCTGAACTCCTCTTTCACATATCCTCCTATAAAACCCCCAATGAAGCCTAGACCACCATGGAAGAGCTTTTTGGAAAACAGGATGAGATAAGGGGACACATGCTCGAGGTGGAATTGTTCACATTGGATCCAAAAATCTTCGACAATCTCCAAGATTTCTTTACCAAATATAAGGATTTGCTTCCCCAACTCAAGGCTTGCGGGGTTGATAAATCTAAGGAGGAGAAACAAATGGTTATCACCACTATCTCTAAAATTGGTCCAGAATACTCAGTGTTTGTATTCACATTTCATTCAGTTAGATTCGCCTCTGGAGCCACCTAGAAGATGTCATCTTTTGGAACACATATAATCCTAAACCTTGAGCTTTACTTTCTCAAACTTCATCTTACCCAAAGTAATGACTCAGAATTAAGCTTCCGAAGGTTTAAATCAAATGCACTTCTAGTCATAAGGTGCGCATGATATCCTCCGTTGATAAAGTTCCCCCGTTGATCGAATGATCCCCTTTTTCCCCAAGTTTTGGAGTTGCCTGATTGTTAAAGAGTCAAATCACTAAAGGTCGCTTCAGAGCTTCGCGCTTCGGGCATTTCGCTAGGTCTTAACGTTTAAAGTCCCGATACCTGAAAAGTGTCTATTATCACTGTCCATAAAACTTTAAAGGACCCTAGTCATAGTACACGTGTACCTTTTGAGTCTTCCATGGGTTGACACGTGTCATCCATTTTCAAACTTTTCAGCCGAAGATTCATACGATTCTAAGTAACACGTGGCACCCCTGGTCTCGACACATCATCTAAAATGACGTCATCTTTGACACATCACTACATGTAATAACCTTTCAGAAATATAATAAAGAACTAACTTGCAAATCCACGAAGCAACAAAATGCCAAAATATTAAACCTTAATTAGTTAAGTTAATCTCGATTAAAAGGTAGTTAACAACTTCGCACTTCAGAGTTCGGACCTTTACCATCCATCACATCCTGAAATCTCTGAAATCTGAACTTCCAAAACACTGCAAACTTAAACAGGGTTAATTAAAACTAAAAATTAATTATCTGATAATTAATCATTTCGCAGTTTCTAGTTTCGGGGATTCTATCTCGAGCTACTGTTAAAAATCCTGAAGTCCGAATAGCCGAGAACACTTAAAGTTAAACACGATTAATTAATGTTTTAAAGGAGATTATCTCGTAATTAATTTTTCGTGAATTCGTGATTCAGGAAATTTCAAACCTATTTCATCAAAAATTCCCGATCGCGAACCGCCGATATTAATGCCATTAATCACAAATCAACGATAATAATTTTAATGTAGATTGCAGATCGCCAGCTAGATCTTCTCATTAAGGTAAATAAATTTATTGTCAGTAAAGGTATTCTCGAATCAATATGCCTGAGGTGAATAAGAATGCTTGATTTTGAATTCCTTTTTCATTCTCGCAGAATAGCTAGTTTTAGCGAACTGAGAAGCTCACGCATTCCCCTGTAACAGGTAACCCCATTTTGATTTCATCAATATCATGGCACCACGAAAGATGGCTAAAGTAGCTGGTGAAATCACAAATCTGAATACAGATGTTCTGTCAGATACCTCATCGAGAGCCATAGACATTATGAAATCTTGGACACGAGTGTTCGATTTTCTAGAGCATGAGTTTATAAATTGCCCAGAGGGTTCTGGCGATGAAGTAAGCGAAACTCATGCAACTAAACTCAGGTACATATCTCATTCAGAGCTACACAAAATAGCGGCGCAACCGAGGCCCATGCCATATAACGACATGATAGGTTGGGCCCTGTAGAACGTCGATATTCAAACTAGGATCATTTACAACTCTCAAAAGGTTGTTGTTGGGTCTTTTCGACCAGAACACATACAAGTAATGTATAAATTATCCCCCGAATTTAAATATAATTGCAATGTTGCATTCATGCTGGAGTTTGAGAAACAAGAGTGTACACAATATGATAAAAGTTACCCTGATTTAATCAAGGACTGGTGGGGGCACCCAGAATAATTCAGAGCTGACACTCACGGCATGTATGCCACAACGTCGTTAGAAACCCATATGATTTATGTGGCTATGATGCTATGTAGGATATTTGAGAAGAAGAGCTCCACTCACTTCCCATTGGCATGGGTGCCAATTATGCACGAAGTGGCCGAGGGATACTCTTTCAACTGGGCCAAGATGTTATCAGACAACTTGGCTAAGGAAATCATAGAGTACCAATTAGCAAAGTCCAAAGGGCAACCTGCCCCTTTCTATATGTTCACATACATCATGGATGCTATTTGATTTATTACTCTCCATCTGATGAAATGGAGCTGGACCCTGACCAACGCTGAACCTATCCATTTCTATCACTCCAAGTTGTGGGAAGACAAGGCCAGAGATTTCTTCTACGAAATATTCCATTATGTAGTGGTGCCTATTCATATCGCCCTATACAGTTGCCCACTTCCCAGAATTTCAGACAGAATCATGGCAAACCTGGGCAAAATAGCAGACTGGTACGTCGAAGAAAATTTTTCTTACATCGGGGTTTTCGGGTGCTTGATCCCTCCCCATGTTGTCCCGGAGTTTTTACCAAATTGGCTAGTATGCCAAGAAGTGGCGTATCAAATCGTGATAGGGGGTATCAACAAGGAATTAAAAGCGACCCAGAAAAAGGTATGGCCAACCTGCCCTCTTCAGGTTGGTACGTTTTCATTATTAGACTTTGATCATTCTAAAGTAGAAGTTGAAGCTCTGGAGGATGTCAAGTTAGTTGACATCAAATTTAAAAGACGCGATCCACAGAAAATCATGGAAAACCACTTGAATCAATACAACTTGAAGAAATATATGCACGAGAACTCCCTGCATGATGAAATATTCAGGGGAGCCAGGTCATATGAGGAAGTATTGAACACAATCCAAGCTCTGTCCCTAGATCAACAGGCTAGTTTCTCCAATTTTCAGAGGCACAGAAGAAATAGCTTATCGAAAGTATTACAGGGAGAGCTAGTGGCACCTTTGTCTACACATGAAATTGTACATCCAGGTTTCGAGACAAGGAGTCCCAACAAATAGGATATTGAGGAAAACCCAAATAAATGCCTCCTTTAGACTTCTTTTTCAGTAAGAAGAGGAGGGCCATCGTAAAACGAGAAGCATATCAAAAAGATGGAGTGATGGTCAAAAGGCAAAGAATGATATATGATGGACAAAACCAAGATGATTCAGAATTTGCTAAGGAAATGGCAAGCTCATTGGGTTCCTTTACCAC
>JASDQU010013560.1:134839-154922 GCA_032191745.1 Picea mariana | reverse complement strand
CCTCAGTCCACATGCCTCCCCTCCCTCCTCCTCGTGTCTTCCCATCAACTGCATGTACTCACCTTATATCCCACGGAGCTTCACTCGCCCCTCTTGACGTTCGCCCATATGCTCATGGCATCAACTTCAACTCTCTACCCTGCGCGAACTCAATTCAACTCGTGGGTGGCTTTGACACCCTGTTCCATCAAGGGAATGTCGTTTCAACAATCATGGCTACTCCAATTTTTTTTCAGCGCCATCACATTGCACTTCAGGACTCTCTGCTCACAATTTGGTTGGTATTCTCTTCCTGCTTACTCCGACTGCATACATCATTTCTACAATGCCTGCCTGATCAGTCTGCTTCTGAGACTCTGCATCAATATGTGGCGAAGATCAAGAGCCCCCTACTCATGTCTGACTTGTGTATCAGAGGAACTCTGAGAACACTTCCTCTCATTACGCGCAAATGTTAGAAGAGAGGAGGAGCGCACAGACTCTCGACACCATGAGTTTTAGCGAGAAAATCAAGGGCTGCAAGAGGAAATGGCGAACCTGCAAGCTCAGCTGCAACAACAGGAAATATGGCATAACCAAGAGTTGGAAATTGCCATCAGGAGAATTAATAGGAACACAAGGCAACTCGGGGTAGTTTCCCAACAATTGGAAAACTCCCCAGTCCACCCACAACAACCAGAGAATTCTATCGGCTCTGGTGAGTCAAGGCTCCCATCCACCTTTCACTCAGCTTCCAGCAATGACCACCCTTCGCCCCCTTCAGCGCCAGAACAAGCAAACTTTCATCATATAGAGGCAAATCTAGTGGCGCCACAAGTGGACCAATAGGAAGATCCAAAGCCTCCTCTAAATCATTAGTCAGTTTTTAAATGAAATATAAAATTTTGTTTCTTTTGAACATGTTTGTTGCCATTTTTACTTGGCAAAATGGTATCTCTTTTGGACTGGTTGTACCAGCTTCTCTAGATTTCCATAGACAATTAGACTCTCATGAAAGCAATAGAATATTTTTCACTCTGCCATATGTAATTTTTGGACATCTGATGCTCTTTTTTTATATATAAATCCCCAACCGTTAATGTTAAAAAACAAATCATACACATACACAGTACACTTGTATTTTTACGTGGAAACCCAATGCGGGAGAAAACCACATAATGCTTTTTCTTATATGTCTTTAAGAAGTACATTCATTGGAAGCACCAACTTCTTTTGTTCTCCAGCTGCAACTAGAAGGAGGCTCCAACCCCGTATATTCTTAGGCTACAACATGAGGGAAGCTCCAACTCCTCAATTCTCTAGCTATAACCAGAAGGAGGCTACAACCCCCTATGTTCTCTGGATACAACCGGAAGGTGGCTACAACCACATATCCTTGCCTCGTTCAACCACCCTGAAGTATAAATTTCAAATGTAGACAACCTGTCACTGTCACTAAATCAACTATGTCACTGTCATAACTGTCACTGTCACTAAATCAACTATGTCACTGTCATAACTGTCACTGAAATCCTGTCACAACCTGTACCAATCTTATTCAAAACTTTCTTGCATATCCGTGACCTGTCTATTCTGCAACACACAGATGTATGTGCCTTTCCCTACAACAACTCACAGATGTTCGTGCCTTTGTTTGTTACAACTTGCGGACTAGCGCATAACTCTGCTAGTATCACTAATATTTTCTCTGTCACTATTTTTGTGTCACTGTCTCAATCTCGGTTACTGTCTGATCTCTCTATATCTGCTCACAAACTGGTTGATCTTATAGAAAAGAATACTCATCCAATATTTAACTAGATCTAACACAACCATGTACTAGGTTCATACACATGTCTTACTGATATTGTGTGATATCAGAAACACTCACATTAACCATACATCAAACCCTTACTGTTATGCAATCACCACCTGTACGGATAACAATATGTCTCAACCATACTTCAAATAACACATGATATGTCTTAACAAGATGCTCAATGAAGTATCCCGACAATAAACAACCAATACAGTAGCAATATATCCTTGTAGATTTGTATGATACAAAATATACCATACAACCAATATTCCTTAAAGGGAAAAAGATCAATCTCCCATGGCCATACCCCAAGCATTCACCAAAGACTACTTAAGACAAACATATAACATACATTTTGTTACTATAGATATCTATTTTGTACCTTCACAAATACACCTTCCTGTAGGCTCTTCTCAGCTCTACAAATCGTCACTGATGATAGATCCGATCTTCCTTTTTATTCAGTCTTCGCAACAAATCCACGCTTTGTCTTCAATAAACTCATGGGTATCCGCGCTTTTTCCCACTATGGCCCGTGGATGTCCGCGCCCTTCTAATAATACAACCCGCGGATGTCTGTGCCCTTATAGTATTGCAACCCACATATGTCTTCAATAGAACCCTGGTTCAGTACCCACAATCTCGACCCTTCAACTCCTGCAACTTCTCTCGTCGTTGCTCCAGACTCACTGCTATAGATCTGTCAATGATGCCTGCCCATAACATTTCACAAAAGAGATATTCAATGTGCTCAATTAGGTGCTAATGAGAGACCCTTGCTCTCTTATTTATACTCTCCAGGTAGCTTCCTTTAGGGGTTATTTTCTAACTGTTTTACCCAACTTCCTTCTTTTAGGGCTAACCCACTTTTAACTACTTTACCCACTTGCAACCACTTTACCATAAATAGCAAAATCACCACTTCTTGTTGCAACTAATTTATTTTTAATTATTTTCTTATTGCAACAACTTTTCTCATGATTAACTCCTAGTTACAACCACTTTGACTAGTAAGCGTCTTCTAGGAGCTTCTAGAATAATTGACTTATTTGACCTTCTAGGGGCTTCTAGATAAATCATGAGGGTTCTCCAACTTCACTAAGCCATATCTCCTCAACCATGAGGAACTACATGAAATACCACATATCACAACATGACATGTACTATCCATCTATGATAATCCTTCCTGCAAATTCACTGATCTTCGATATATTATTCTTTAGACAAACATGGGCTCCTTATTCAAACCTCTGGGGCTACCAAAATTTGCTACCAAACTTGCTTCAAGGGCTGACATCAATGAAAACCAACTCAATTAATCAACATTTATAACATCATCACAATGAAGTGTGTTATCAATAAACCACATATTTAAAAGTTAATTTTTTTTTAATTAATATGTCTAAAGTTGTTTTGTTTTTTTTTCCTTCCGTCGTGGAAAAAAGGTCAAAATTTTATTTATATATAAATAAAATTATATTCTTTAAATGTCCCAATAACATTTAAATAAAATTACATGTCTTAGATGCTCCAATGACATTTCATATGAGTTATAGTCATGATATCCTATCATTTAAGAAACGTTACATTCCCAGTTCATTCAAAAAGTTATGATTTATATATAAGAGTAAATTTATATTAAAATAGTTTGAATTTTGTATTGTTTTTTTCAAATAAAAATATCTTTAAATCTATCAAGTATTAATTTTCTTCTTTCAAGAAAGATAAAATTGGTGATGGTGTCTTGTCTCAGGGAAGTAAAAAAGATGAAAAACAATAGTTCACAATTTTTTTTTAGTAAATGCTAACTCTGATGTCTAGATGGTCCCGTCTTGAATTAGAAAGGATCAACTATATGGAGTTTATGCAAAGCATTCTCTTTGAGAATTTGGTCTTCCATTTCGAAGGTTCTAGAAAGTGGTAAGATCATCTACCTCTGGGAAGACATGATCATGGGATGCCAACCCCTCTCACTCAATCCTAATTGCAAGTGTCTGCACATATTTGCTTGCTCAAGGCATTCATATTCTATACAACCTTTTTAACTAAGATAAAGAAGAGGAAGGACAATGTAATGGATGGGGTTGGCTTCATCTGTCAGATGCACCAAAGGCACCTTAGGTCAATATGCACATAATTATTCAAGGGGCAATGCCTACTAACCAGACTACTAGGGACATGCAAGGATGGAGGATAAACAAGGAATCTTACTTGGTCAACAAAGTTTATGGATTCATTGTTTAAAGGTAGAGTCTCCCTCTTGTATCGATCTTCTATAGAAATATATAGGAAGGACACCGCCTACTCAAAATTAGATTCTTTATTGGATTTTGGTGCAAAACAAGATTTTAACTGTAAAGAATCTTTACAAGAGGGGTATTCGGGGACCTATCAAATGCGAATAGTGCCAGTCTCTGGAAAAAAAAACTTCACATTTATTTTTATAATGTGTATTCACCTAACATGTATGCTATCGAGGATCTTGAAATCTAGGGGGGTATCCCTAAAGGTTGGAATTAAATGATCCTAACATGAAAAATAATCATGGTTGGAGTCTAAATAGAAATTTGTTGATGGAAAAAATGTGTAGGGAGACCCCAAAATGCATCACATAGAAAATATGGATAACCATAAATCATTCCTTGTTTTGAAATTGAAATCCCCTCCCACAAGAAATCGATGCACTAGGAAAGGGCCCTCCTTGATAAAATGATCCTCTCCAATAGATTTGGGTATTCACAAACCTCATCTTATAATTGTAATAGAAACTTTGGATAGGGCCAATTCTCTCATGACCCACTCCTAGAACCTTGTTCACCAACAAGAGGCCACAAAAGGATTGGTCTTGGTATCTCTGGATGGGTGATAAAGAGTTTAATGAATGGAAGACCAATCAAAGCCTTTGCATCATATTTGTCATTTCAACATCAAAGGGTAACCCAAGGGAGGCAAGTACGAAGGGTAGCTTATGATTGTGAAAGACAAACAATTGGATGGGAGCTCTAAGGAATTGCCACTAACAATGAAGACAAAGCAGTCGTTGTCTTATAAGGATTCAATGGGCTAAAAAATATAGGGATTCAAAGAGTTGTAATGGTCAATGACTCAATGGTGATCACCCTCGCACCCCAATTCGCAAAGCCTCTAGCAAATGTAAATATTGATGGAATCATTTGAAGAGGCATATCTAGGCTTGACCTTGATTCTGTATCCTACTATCAAGTTTTGTAAGGGCTTAACTTTGAAGGTGACCTAAAATCCAATAGTATGGTCAAATTTGGAAAAGCCACTCTATGGTTAAGTGAGGAAGGGAGCGAGTTCACATCCACATGCCCCCCCACCCACCAACCCCCCAATGATGTTACATGACATCAACATGGGAAATCTCTCTCTACACACCATCTTGTCACGAAGGTGATGTGGAGAAGGAAATTTAAATAGTATCATCAATCCCATGATATATCCTAGTCCCTCCACTCCTCATGTTGAAGAATGGTACCCCAATGGTCATGGATATTGTGTGCAAATTAATTGATATGTGTAGGCATTATTTCTCACCTTGTTTAGCATTGAAGGTGCCCTCAATGAACATGATAATAAAACATAGTCTTAACTTTGATGGGATTGTCATTATTACCTGGTTGATTCAATGGCTACATGGGTTATGGGGGTCCATTGGTCTCTTTTTTAGAGTTCGAAAAGAATTACAGAGAACCAACACTACTACAACAATTGTTGTGTTCTTTTTCAAGTTAAAGGGTTAGGGAGGGCCTTCACTTGTGTGAGAAGGATGTGGAAAAGGTACAAGAGACTTTGGATTATTTAGCAATCTAGTGGGAACAATGGAAATAATGGTTTGAGGAGAAGAGTTTAGAGAATAACTAGGTAAGGGACGATTTATCCCTAGAAATGGGAAGCCAACTGATCAACCTTCATGATTGGGAGTATGGGTCTCATTCCTCCATCACTATACTTAGAGAAACATAAGTGGAAATGGATTATTCTCTAGCCTCCTTTCATAGTCTAGTTGGGTGTATAGAGGCCCACACAAACCTTCATTCGAAGGCTCAAAGTTCCCCTTCTTCAGACTCTAGTGAAAAATCTTCTAATTCCACCTCACAAGGCTTGTTGGAAAGATCTACGCCATTGCCTATGGACTCACCTAGCAATTGATTATATATAGTGTTAATGCTTATCGCGCTTAATCCTTGTATGATCCTCCTGGACATTCTTATTTATTCTTAAGGCTTCATATGTCTCTACACCCCACTTCATACCACTATCCCAAGTAGATTGTAATCAGGAAAGTTGTTTGGATTCACAAGAGTTATAGTGCCATGCAACAATAGAGCCACAATAGGTGAAGTAGAAGAATCATAGCAAAGGGGAAGCAAATCATTTTTGAAAACATAAGAAACAACAAGATGATATATATAATTAAGGTAAAGTAATATAAAGGACTTGTCAATATTCCATCTCTCATTTTAGTGTCAAAGCGGGCTAAATTCAATAGTATCAAAGCATTATGGAATCATCTACTCGTTAAACCATTGTATCATTCTTCAATCCCATGTACCAAAGCTAAGGGACCACCAATAGTATCAAACTTTATGGGTTTTTTTTTATATCTAGTATTGGGTGACTTAGTGGGTGGGTAGTTCCATTCCACCATAACTTTATTTATGCAAGGCACTTTTATCCATCAACCATGGCTTATTCTCTAGGTGGGATGTAATAGTACCAATCATAACTAGTTCTTATTGAGTACAAAGGAGGAGACTTGGGTTATTGAGCAGGAGAAAATGTAGCACCTTCAAAACCAAAATGCACAAAGCATATTGGTGAAGTTGCTTAACAAGTGTTCTCTATTCATGGACACATGCTTATTCCTAGGACAACACATGTATTTAATAGAAATTATATAGAACCAATGTTAAGTGTGAGGATTTTGACAATAAATAATTGAAAATAAAAGAATAAAACTATAAGGGTAACAAAGCCATGCAAAATAAAATAAAAAAACCAGGCATGGGAGTAATACTTTTTGAAAGAAACTTTTTCCTTTTTCCTATGTTTATTAGTTGTTATTCAGTCTCCTATATTTCAGGAAGAATATTCCTCTAGGGAGGATATTCTCTTCAGTTCACACTTCGGTTTGATCAATTGAGTGGAGTCTAGATGCCACATTAGTATTATCACCATGCAACATTGGGATCATCACCATCTAATTTGCATTGTCCTTGGGATCATCACTAGACTAGCGCATTAATCATGATTCCTTAATCTCCTCCTCACTTCACTCTTTTTCATTCAATTAACTGAAGACTGATAGACTAATTAACTCAGCTAGGTGGCAATCCACTCCCTCAACTACCCACTAGACTAGGTGGCAGTTTACTCCTGTAACTGTTGGTGTGTGTCCAGATCACTCTAGACCACCACTATGGCGCATTGGCTTTTGCTCCAGTGCACATTGGTTGAGTTATACATAATATATCATGTGTAAATTATCATTAATTCATTTTGGTTAATGAGAATTCTTATATTCTTTCTCTCCTGCTTCTATTTTCTCATATTTTATCTGCAATTGTGTATGTCAATTCCCAGCTATATCTGTTCTATGCAAGTTAAACACATTTACATGGTATGAGATCTGATGGACTGCTAGGGAAAAGACACACCAAATTATTTTTGCATGTACCGAAGATTGAAGACAGCGGAAAAATGGAATTTCCAAAAGAATTCATTCTTACAGCTTACAACTTCTTTACATGGAAGAAGAAGATGATAATGCATCTTCGAAACAGAGGATTGTACAAGTTAAACATGAACACAAAGTCAGAACCAACATCTGCCATAGAAAAATTGAAGTATCTAAATTGAATGGATGAAGTGTTCAAAACAATTTGCAGTTTCATTTCTCCTGAACTCCTCTTTCACATATCCTCCTATAAAACCCCCAATGAAGCCTAGACCACCATGGAAGAGCTTTTTGGAAAACAGGATGAGATAAGGGGACACATGCTCGAGGTGGAATTGTTCACATTGGATCCAAAAATCTTCGACAATCTCCAAGATTTCTTTACCAAATATAAGGATTTGCTTCCCCAACTCAAGGCTTGCGGGGTTGATAAATCTAAGGAGGAGAAACAAATGGTTATCACCACTATCTCTAAAATTGGTCCAGAATACTCAGTGTTTGTATTCACATTTCATTCAGTTAGATTCGCCTCTGGAGCCACCTAGAAGATGTCATCTTTTGGAACACATATAATCCTAAACCTTGAGCTTTACTTTCTCAAACTTCATCTTACCCAAAGTAATGACTCAGAATTAAGCTTCCGAAGGTTTAAATCAAATGCACTTCTAGTCATAAGGTGCGCATGATATCCTCCGTTGATAAAGTTCCCCCGTTGATCGAATGATCCCCTTTTTCCCCAAGTTTTGGAGTTGCCTGATTGTTAAAGAGTCAAATCACTAAAGGTCGCTTCAGAGCTTCGCGCTTCGGGCATTTCGCTAGGTCTTAACGTTTAAAGTCCCGATACCTGAAAAGTGTCTATTATCACTGTCCATAAAACTTTAAAGGACCCTAGTCATAGTACACGTGTACCTTTTGAGTCTTCCATGGGTTGACACGTGTCATCCATTTTCAAACTTTTCAGCCGAAGATTCATACGATTCTAAGTAACACGTGGCACCCCTGGTCTCGACACATCATCTAAAATGACGTCATCTTTGACACATCACTACATGTAATAACCTTTCAGAAATATAATAAAGAACTAACTTGCAAATCCACGAAGCAACAAAATGCCAAAATATTAAACCTTAATTAGTTAAGTTAATCTCGATTAAAAGGTAGTTAACAACTTCGCACTTCAGAGTTCGGACCTTTACCATCCATCACATCCTGAAATCTCTGAAATCTGAACTTCCAAAACACTGCAAACTTAAACAGGGTTAATTAAAACTAAAAATTAATTATCTGATAATTAATCATTTCGCAGTTTCTAGTTTCGGGGATTCTATCTCGAGCTACTGTTAAAAATCCTGAAGTCCGAATAGCCGAGAACACTTAAAGTTAAACACGATTAATTAATGTTTTAAAGGAGATTATCTCGTAATTAATTTTTCGTGAATTCGTGATTCAGGAAATTTCAAACCTATTTCATCAAAAATTCCCGATCGCGAACCGCCGATATTAATGCCATTAATCACAAATCAACGATAATAATTTTAATGTAGATTGCAGATCGCCAGCTAGATCTTCTCATTAAGGTAAATAAATTTATTGTCAGTAAAGGTATTCTCGAATCAATATGCCTGAGGTGAATAAGAATGCTTGATTTTGAATTCCTTTTTCATTCTCGCAGAATAGCTAGTTTTAGCGAACTGAGAAGCTCACGCATTCCCCTGTAACAGGTAACCCCATTTTGATTTCATCAATATCATGGCACCACGAAAGATGGCTAAAGTAGCTGGTGAAATCACAAATCTGAATACAGATGTTCTGTCAGATACCTCATCGAGAGCCATAGACATTATGAAATCTTGGACACGAGTGTTCGATTTTCTAGAGCATGAGTTTATAAATTGCCCAGAGGGTTCTGGCGATGAAGTAAGCGAAACTCATGCAACTAAACTCAGGTACATATCTCATTCAGAGCTACACAAAATAGCGGCGCAACCGAGGCCCATGCCATATAACGACATGATAGGTTGGGCCCTGTAGAACGTCGATATTCAAACTAGGATCATTTACAACTCTCAAAAGGTTGTTGTTGGGTCTTTTCGACCAGAACACATACAAGTAATGTATAAATTATCCCCCGAATTTAAATATAATTGCAATGTTGCATTCATGCTGGAGTTTGAGAAACAAGAGTGTACACAATATGATAAAAGTTACCCTGATTTAATCAAGGACTGGTGGGGGCACCCAGAATAATTCAGAGCTGACACTCACGGCATGTATGCCACAACGTCGTTAGAAACCCATATGATTTATGTGGCTATGATGCTATGTAGGATATTTGAGAAGAAGAGCTCCACTCACTTCCCATTGGCATGGGTGCCAATTATGCACGAAGTGGCCGAGGGATACTCTTTCAACTGGGCCAAGATGTTATCAGACAACTTGGCTAAGGAAATCATAGAGTACCAATTAGCAAAGTCCAAAGGGCAACCTGCCCCTTTCTATATGTTCACATACATCATGGATGCTATTTGATTTATTACTCTCCATCTGATGAAATGGAGCTGGACCCTGACCAACGCTGAACCTATCCATTTCTATCACTCCAAGTTGTGGGAAGACAAGGCCAGAGATTTCTTCTACGAAATATTCCATTATGTAGTGGTGCCTATTCATATCGCCCTATACAGTTGCCCACTTCCCAGAATTTCAGACAGAATCATGGCAAACCTGGGCAAAATAGCAGACTGGTACGTCGAAGAAAATTTTTCTTACATCGGGGTTTTCGGGTGCTTGATCCCTCCCCATGTTGTCCCGGAGTTTTTACCAAAT
The DNA here is from genome assembly GCA_032191745.1 of Picea mariana. NCBI lineage: Eukaryota > Viridiplantae > Streptophyta > Pinopsida > Pinales > Pinaceae > Picea > Picea mariana. The sequence goes on along the minus strand of JASDQU010013560.1, from coordinate 144,597 downwards.
TGGCTAGTATGCCAAGAAGTGGCGTATCAAATCGTGATAGGGGGTATCAACAAGGAATTAAAAGCGACCCAGAAAAAGGTATGGCCAACCTGCCCTCTTCAGGTTGGTACGTTTTCATTATTAGACTTTGATCATTCTAAAGTAGAAGTTGAAGCTCTGGAGGATGTCAAGTTAGTTGACATCAAATTTAAAAGACGCGATCCACAGAAAATCATGGAAAACCACTTGAATCAATACAACTTGAAGAAATATATGCACGAGAACTCCCTGCATGATGAAATATTCAGGGGAGCCAGGTCATATGAGGAAGTATTGAACACAATCCAAGCTCTGTCCCTAGATCAACAGGCTAGTTTCTCCAATTTTCAGAGGCACAGAAGAAATAGCTTATCGAAAGTATTACAGGGAGAGCTAGTGGCACCTTTGTCTACACATGAAATTGTACATCCAGGTTTCGAGACAAGGAGTCCCAACAAATAGGATATTGAGGAAAACCCAAATAAATGCCTCCTTTAGACTTCTTTTTCAGTAAGAAGAGGAGGGCCATCGTAAAACGAGAAGCATATCAAAAAGATGGAGTGATGGTCAAAAGGCAAAGAATGATATATGATGGACAAAACCAAGATGATTCAGAATTTGCTAAGGAAATGGCAAGCTCATTGGGTTCCTTTACCACGACAAATCGATGGTCTGCAGAAAATCTGGCCGAGCAACTAAAATAGAGAGACCTGTTGGTAGGGCAGTTGTAGGATCAGATAATGACTATGGAACATAATATGAAGAATAAGATGAACTGAGATTTTGAACAAGCCAGAGCATATGAAAAACATCAAATTCAACAACTCCAGGCCAACTTTGATGAGCTCTAAAGGAATTCTCAGTTCAATCAAGGATTGATCACCCAACATGTTGAATTAATAAAACAATTGCAAGCTAAGTTGGAGTTGATCGAAAGTACCTCAGTGGATATTTCGGCTCTCTAGAACCAAGCAATTGAAATAAATGAAAAACTTGAAAATGCCCAGCATGATCTCTTCATGAAGGTAGAGACCATCCATAAGTGTTACCAGGCGGTTGACCTTTCTTTGAAAGACATCTACATCAAAGATAGAGAAGCTCGTTCGGATCGAGATAAGTTTCAAGAGGCTATCTTACTGGTACCAAAAGATGATGCCTCAAATGTACATAGGCTTTCTCTTTCAGAACAAATAAGAGGTGATATAGTTTTAAAAGCTTAGGAAACAAATTTAACAGAAAGCAAGAGACTTGCCAAAGATGTAACTAAAGCTTGTCTAGAAGTGTTGACCTCACTAGACAAAGGGCTAATCGATTTTGAAGGGAATGTTTTTTCCGAAGCCTTGGGTCAAATTGATATAGCAAAGAATCAGTATAATTCTAGAACAAGCAAAGAAGAAGCCCTAGAGGCCATTCAGAAAATGGACCAGATTGACCTTCTTAAAATAAACAAATGGATAGTGAACCGGAGCTTGCAGTTACAGGTCATGTCTCAAGGAGAAAAAAGGATACAGGAAAAGTTTCCTCAGGTAGAAAGAAAGTTATACATTTTCGTGGCCAATCAAGCAACTGAGCCTTCGGGGCTAGTAGTGAAATTAGTGAGTAGATGCATCCAATGCATTGAATCTGCGAAGGCCAACACATCTGGAAGCAAGTAATAAAGTGCTATTACATTATTGGATATAGTTGAAAGGGAAAACAAAAACGAAGTTATGATGACCAGGACGTTATGTCAGAATACCAAAAGACATAAGGGTTTTGACCAGCAGACAAAGAGATTGCCAACGAAGCCCATTACTCTATATGTTCTATTTTTCTTATTTCAGATATGTACTATTTTTAGATTATGAGAATTCCAACCGTTTTTGAGCTATGACAATTTTGTATAAATACATAGATTGAAGATCTATTGTGGGATGTTTTTTGCCGATTGTAACAAAGAAAACTCTCCTTATTGAGTATTAATACAAGTGTAGACAGAGATTCCAAGTTTTGTTTAATCTAGGTTATGTACTTCTTCTTTTTTCCCATTTCTCAACAAATTCTTTAAACATTTTCTTGATAAATGTTTGATTTCAATTTAGTACAACGACTACTGTAATCGTATTGCATTGGTAATTTGTTAAACAAGCAATTTTTCCTCTGCATTTACTATGAGTAAATCAAGACTTGCGAGTTATGTGAATTACCGTATTATATACTTTATTCAAGGTTACACTATCTGTTTCTTCTACTAAAACAAAGTGATACTCTTCAATAATTGATGCCTTGCTTTGTTTTACAATTTTGTAGTTTTCTCTCACACCATTCGACATTACAATTTTGACTCAGACTCGAAATACGGCCTCTGTGCTACCATACTGTTAATTTAATTTAAGGAAATTTTCTCATATAACTAAGGTAGAAAAAGCACTTTTAAAACAAAATCTCTTAAAACTTTCTTGATGCCTAAAATTATTCTTTGAGCCTTAATTTTAGTCTCAAGAACAACATCTTTTTGGCGCTGTTGTCGGGGACAGAGAAACGAAGTTATTTTTCCCTCGGAAAACGACAAGGTAAGATTTTGTCTTTGATTGTGAACAAAGATTGAATAACAAGTAAGGCTATTTTTATCTTTCACTTGGTGACTCCACCATAGATAAACTGGCATTCGGTCGAAAGAATACTAGAAGTAACCTAGACGATAAGCAAACTACACCTGTATCAGATCCCGAAAGGTTGTTGAAACCAAAGTGATTCCTCAAATCGACTACCGCATCAACAGGTAAAAAATACCAACCCAAGGTTGCACAAGTCAATACCAAGGTTCGGGTCGAAGAACTAACTCTTGAAGAGAATATTAAAGAAACATCCTCTGCAGAGGCCTTAATTAGCAAGCTTGGGGTTAGGTGTGAGAAACCGGAGGAAATCGTACCCGAAATAAAGATTGAGATTGACTCTTCTAATACTCCTAACTGTCTGAACAAAAGAGTCTCCTCTTTACCTATTGTCGTTAATACTCTGTCAACCTCACCCTTGCCCGAGGTAAAAGTTTTGTCTCTCTAAAACCCCGAAGAACACATTTTATACCCTGATTTGTCTCCTGTCGGTTCACCTATTTACATATCTTGTAAGTCCACATTTCCCTTTCTGTTGGTTACTTCTCTTCTCTTATGTTTGATTTTATTGACCCAGGGTTCATGTCTATTTGGGTTTCCAACAAAGCCTCTAAAACTATCGGCCCTCCTAGTAAACCAGAAGGCAACACAACACAAGAATGCATTGTGCAGTCTCACCCAAGATAGATTTAATGGGTGGTTGTAAGACTCATGTGTTTACAGCCTAAGATTGAGTGTTAGATATGAGAGCTATATCTTGAACCATTATTCTAACTGTAAATGCAATATACTGTCATTTGCGAATAAGCAGGAAATATAAAAACTCATTCATTAAACACGCCAATAACTACTGCAAAGATGATAAAGATATGCAGTCATCACAAAACACAGATGTTACCATGGTTCACCCCCTTCTGGGCTATGTCCAAAAAGATTTGGCTCTCAACTCTTTTATTATAGTTGTTCTGTCGCTATAGCGCCACGCGCTTACAATTCCCCAAAGATGAGTAAGATCTATATGAGGCGGACTAGATTGCACTAGGCTCCTCAGCCTGCAATATAACCCTCAAGATCTACCCTCCTTCGTCTTCTCTAGCTCAACAACTTATACAAAATAGATCATACAACAAAAGATTACATATCGTAACGGCTCATGCGTTACTAAAACAACTCTTTCTACAATAACAAAAATGATTAGAACTTAGAACCTCTAACCCTGCTATGATACCTAAGTATCGATATTTATACGTTTCCGACTCTTCATCCATTACAATTGTAATATCCCTAGGCTGAACCCAATTGTAAATGTAAACACAAATGTACGTAAGTTGGTGAGCTTTTTGATATAATTTTGTATGCACATTTCATGGCATAGTGTGCGCATGTACTGCGCAGTAAAAGGATGAAGTGTGCACATTCCAGGATACCACACACAACATCTTAAGTATGCACGATATTGAGCTAGCGAGCCTTTGTGTATATGCTATGTTTTATAGGCTGGTGAGCTAGTTATTATAATCTAGGATGCTTATGTTTTGATTAGTTCAGAGAGCCTAGATGTTTAAGGCCAGTGCGCCTACTTTTGTATATGTCTCATCATTAATATAAAATACATCGTTGCGTGCAGACCGACCACGATAAAAGAGGATGGGGGAATAAACTCCACTAGTTAGGGAAAGGGAGGGGGCTAAAAGTAAAGGAAAAGGGGCTAAGCTAGGGAGCTTAAGCCAAAAAGGAATATTATGTTAATATTTCTTAAAATATAAAGTATGGATAATTATTTTATCCTAAGTTCTAAAGTTGGGGACAAGTGGGGCCAAAGTAGCTCCCAACATGACAAGTGTCAAGTTGGGGACATACATACATATTGTTGGGACTTAGTTCATTTTCCCATTTTTTTCATCATTCTTCCCATCATTCCTTCCATCATTCAGTCATCTAGTCAATCATCCATGAGCATGCATACACCCATTGAGCTAACTTTCGTGTCTTCATGACTGTACCTGAACTTGTATCCATAGCCATTTTGTGTTGGTGTATTTGGTTAGCTTGGGAGTTGGACTGAAGAAGCGGGTTGTCAGGCCCGTGAGCAATTCTTTGGGTGAGAGAATTGTTGGGAATTGATTTCCTGAAGGTGCTAAACTGCAACTACAGTGCTCTGAGACTTCTTGTCCGACATGTTGTTGAAGCCTAGAAAGGAAGTGGGGCAGCCAAAGGACTGTTGAGTAGAGAAGGGGCACACTTCCTGAGTGGGACAGACATGTGGGGAATGAGGGACTGTAGGTTGTTGGTTTGAGTTGGCAGGTGAGACAAAGTCTTTCCAGTTGACTATGAGCCTTTAGTGTCGTTAGGAATCCCTTTACCCGGGTGGAGTTTAGTCCCAGCTAGGGGGTGACTCACTGTTGAGAGTGATGAACAGTGTGGTCTAAGGCTGGGAGGTTCGTGGAAGGTTTGCAGGCAGTTGGTGAAATTATTACCAAGATAAGTGCCAACTGTGTGATAAACTTACATGCTGCATTGTTATTTACATGCTTATTTTTATGGGTTATCATATGTGCGATTATAACCGTGTTTATTTTTATGGGTATTTCCTGTATATGTTTACTATTATTTCAGTGTGAATCCATGTATTTACAGATGTATTTGTATGTTTATGTTTTATATATAATGCTTCTGCAAGAGTTCTATGTGTATATATTTTAATTGCATGCAGTTCGAAAAATTTATGTGGCATAACTCAGTTGGATACTGGGTATGTTACAATATGTTCCGCAGAGAGAACGTAAGAGTTCTCTGGCGTAGCGTGGCCCGACATGGATGGTCAGGGACATTACGACATGGTATCAAAGATTCAGTTTCAACACTGAGCCTGGTTGGGCTGAGAAAGTTGAGTTGAAGAGAAATGTCACAGAGGATTTATTTCGAAGTGGCCAAATTTCAGTTTGTAGAGAATCCATGGTAAAAAGTAACAACAACTAGGTGGAATTGGGGAAAAGCTCCAATTTATGTTGTTAAATTCATGACAAAATGGAGAAATTCAGCCAAGTGATGAGATATTCTCGATTTAATATTTGTTCTAGCAAATTCGGATCTAGAATGGGTCGAATTTGAAGTTACATTGAAGCCATGACAGATGGAGCGAGTTTAGTTGATTAAAATTCTCAATTTGGGAATTGATTTTGGGTAAATTCGTTCTGGAAATGTCAACCCACAACGATTTGTTGTTTGCTGAGGTTGAATGGGTGTTATCGAGGTGAAATTGAACAAATTTCATGGTTACAAAATGTCGATGGTAAATTTGGGAAAAAGTTAAGCCAAAGCCCCTAATTTCTGCAGCGGAATTCACGAGGAGTTGATGCGCATAAAAATGTTAGTGTGCAGGTGTGCACGCTAAATTTCGGTGCTGCGCTGAAAAATGTTAGTGTGCGGGTGTGCGCACTAAATTTTGGTGCTACACGAAAAAATGTTGGTGTGAGGGTAAGCGCTAAATTTATCATTGCGTGGTGTGCACACACATAATAATGATGCGCGTGGTGTGCATAGTGTTGGCAGAGCGCAGAGGAGCTTTTCCAGTGCGCGTGCAATGTGGGTATATGTTGTCACGCGACAGTTTAGTTAATGGTGTGCGCAGAATATTGGTGCGCGGTGGGGGCATACTAAACTCTGGCATGGTGTAGTGCGTAGAGTATAATGCGCGCGGAATACCAGTGTGCGATACAAAAACTGCGCGCAACATGTAATAGCGCAAGAACCAAAACTGTGCGCGATGGATATTGGCACGCGACACAAAAGTAGTGCGTAGTTATTGGCATGAAAAAGAAGTGATGCTCAGTGGTTATAAGTGCGCGAAGCACGATTTACCTTGTGGTGTTGCTGCACATGGTAAATACGGGTGCATAGATTGGAATTTGTGCGCGTGAAGTCGTTTGGAGGGTGAACAACAACAAAAAACTAGTGATTTTCTACGACGTTTTATATCATTTGAATGTCATATTTTTGCAGCGCGTTTTTGAGGCCGTTAAGAGCATTTTTAGCAATGCAAAAACCACAAGATCAAAGTGCCAAGGCATACTAGGTCTCCGCAGCTCAAATAAAAGAGCTCGGAGAGAGATTTCTAATTGTGTAAATCGTTCGTCAAACAGAGCTTTTATGAGAAAGTTACAACACAAACAGTGGAGGGTAAATTTTAAGACCCATCTAACTTCAAAGAGCCATAAATTTCTGCTCCGGAATTAGGTTGAGGCGCAGGAGTAGTCAATGGAAATATATTGATACATAGAAGAAATTCCAAGAGATGAATTAAATTTCTGGGCATGTAAAAGTGTTTAATATGGAAAATAAGGTACTTGTAGCATACTAGTTACAATATGGTATTTTGGTCTGGAATTTTAACAGGCTGTAACTAGCAGCCAAGAACCCCAAAAAAGTAAAAGTTGGACAGAGTGTTCATAAGATGTATATGAGGAAACCCAATTGATCTCCTATGGAAATTCCAATGGAGTAGGTGCGAAATTGCATAATTAACGTGCAGAGTTGTGCCAAGTTGAAAAATGAACAGGAAAATTAATGGGAAAATTTCAAATAGCCATAACTTTTTGCTCGAGACTCGGAATTGAGCATGGGGTAGGTGTTTGAAAGGTGTTGGACAGTGGAATCTAAATATCCACCCAGAAAATTGATCGGAGAATTCAATTTTCCAGGAAATCAGAAGAAATAATTTTTATATATATTATTGAACCAGAATGGTTCATATTTTCATGAAATTGTTGAAACAGTTAGCCTGACAAAGTTTTGTTGGCTACACATTTTGCAAAGTTAACAACAACTAGATCAAATCAAGATCACCATAGAGTCCAGAGGAATGGAAGAGGCACAGGGGACTTACAGTCATGAGGATGAGATTAGAGGGATGGATGTCCATTTGGGCATTGAAGGAACAAACTTCAATGGACACGGAGATGAAAGGAATGAAAACATGAATATGGCAGAGACCATTAAAAATTTGAAGAAGGATGTCCAAAGCCATAAATATGATAATGAAAGGTTTATGAGAGCCAAGGAGCATCATGATAAATTCAACGTGAATTTATTGGAGAGCTTGAACAGAATACAAAAGAAATTGGATAAGGAGAGTGGCTTAGGCAAATCAGGAAGTCATAGGCCTTCTGATGAGAAAAGAAAAGAAAGAAGTGTTAGCAGACATCACCAACACTCCCCAGGGCATTCCAATAAGAAAGGAGGTAGCAACTCAAGTCCATCCCCTGTCAGAAAGCATAAGAGGTCTGGGGTGGATGAGCTACGAGGATAAATCAACAAAATCAAACCTTCTACATTTGATGGTGAGCACAAGAAGGATGAAGATGCAGAGACATGGTTGTTGGGCATGAGAAAATATTTACAATTGCATAATTATTCTTCTCATGCAGAAGGTAGAATTTCTATCTATCAACTCAAGGGAAATGCATCCATGTGGTGGGATCAACTTGTGCAAGTGCAACACATTAAAGAGAAAAGTGTCACTTGGAGGGAATTCAAGAAGTATGTCGAGAAGAAATACTTGACTAAAAGATACTATGACAAGAAAATGAAAGACTTCTTTGAACTCAAGCTTGGGAGTATGCCCATTGATGAATATGAGAGAAGGTTTTTAGAATTGTTGAAATATGTCTCTTTCATCAAGGATGAGACAGTTAAGATTCAGAGGTATTTGAGTGGATTTCCATCATTCATCAATGAAAAAATACACTATGATGATCCGAAGACATTTGAGGAGACCATAAGGCAAGCTAAATGCCTATATGATCAACAAAAATCAAGGCCAACTTTCAAAAAATCTTGGGAAGACAAAAATAAATTCAAGGTGGATCAAAGGAAGAAGGGATATAAGCCACCATTCTTCAGAAATAATCCACAGGGACAACAAACTCCTAGAGAGCCCAGAACGATTGAAATAGGGGGTGAAAGGCCAAGGCATCCACCTATCCAATGTTGGGGTTGTAAAGGAGATCACATGTTCAGAGATTGTCCTCACAAAGGTGAAAAGGGGAGAACTGTTGACAATGTACAACAAGATGAAATAGTGGAGGACATGGGCAGAAATGTGCCAAGGATCTATGCAGTCCTGGACAACAAGAAAGAAGAGTATCAGTCACACATGATTGGAGTGGAAGGTATGATCAACAACCAAACCATTGCTATTTTAATTGATTCAAGAGATAGTCATAGTTATATAGATCCTAAGATGGTGGAAAGTTTGCATTTGCCAAGAAGAAAGCATGGGAAATCTTGGTTGGTGCAGCTGGATACTGGAGCCAAAATAAAAGTTAATGAGATGGTTAAGTCATGTCTTATGGACATGAATGGACTGAACAACATGGCATATTTGAACATCTTTCCTTTAGGTTCCTATGACTATCTAATTGGGATGGATTGGTTGGACCAACATCATGCTATCATAGGCTATCATAACAAGTCATTTACTTGCTTGGATGAGGAGGGGACCCTAAGGAAGGTACAGGGAATTCCCAGGTCAGTAACCATTAGAGAAATTTCAGCGTTGTAGCTGAAGAAATGTTACAGAAAAGGCTGTCAAATCTTTGCAGCGCATATGGAAGAGACACCTAAAGATAAGGTGCCAAATTTGGAAGATCATGCAGTACTGGAAGATTTTGAAGATGTCTTCAAGGAGGTGCCAGGACTACCTCCAAAGAGAGATATTGATTTCTCTATAAATTCAATGCCTGTAGCAGCTCTAGTGTCAAAGACTCCTTACAGAATGAGTACACCGGAGCTGAAGGAGTTGCAAATGCAACTTGAAGAGCTTCTGAAGAAGGGGTATATACGCCCAAGTGTGTCACCTTGGGGTGCCCCAGTCTTGTTCATGAAGAAGAAAGATGGAACATTAAGAGTGTGCATTGATTTCAGACAGTTGAATAAAGTCATTGTTAAGAACAAATATCCTCTGCCAAGGATTGATGATCTTTTTTATCAATTGAAGGATGCAAAGATATTTTCAAAGATAGATCTCAGGTCAAGATACCATCAAGTAAGGATTAAAGAGGAAGATATCAGCAAGACCGCCTTCAGGACAAGGTATGGTCATTATGAGTTCACAGTGGTGCCATTTGGGTTGTCAAATGCACCAGT